>BSBK01003781.1:0-200000 GCA_027943335.1 Chamaecyparis obtusa
TCATTTTTATATCTATCCATACCTTACATGGATTAGCTAAATTATCTATTAGAATAATAAGATGCATATAACATGATGTTGGATAAGTTTTGGTTGTCATTTATTTACCATTTAGAGTTGTAAATATTTCGGTTAACACACAATGAAGAAAATTATTGTTAAAGCAGTATGTGATCAGTAAAGGAGGTTATCGATAAATTGCATTTCATGTTTGGACCTAATGTTACCATTGAACAACCTATCAAGAAAATAAGTATAGAGATTAACCTATTTATTATTCACATTACATTCTAAAGAGATATTTTCTGAACAAAGAGTAATTTTCTACTGCTATCTATTGTGTGAATCATAAATTACAATTATTTCTAAAGAATTGAGTTGAGAAGATTGAAATCCCTAGCTAAGCAATCTAGACGTAGAGAAGTGAAATATTTCATAGTAAATTTGCAAAGTAAGAAGGAATTAATTGGAAAGACATCATGAAAATGAATGTCAATAGCCTTATATTGATTGAGATCACACACGAGCCCAAGCCTGAATATAAACTTTACTCATTGAAGGAAAAATAATGTTTATCAAGTAGGTGCCCTATTGTCAATCCCTCCCAAAGTAATAATGATGGAAGATGTAAGAACTTTTATCCACTTCAAGTTGAATGCACTAGGAGACAAGCAAATTCAAGATGAATACCTAGCAATGTGCAAAGACGGTGAGCTGAAAAATGAGCCTAAGCATTTGGTAACTAGGGGTTTAACACATTTGGTTGACCTAGCAAAAGTTTTCAATGGAGAATGGATCCAATATGTGTTGAGTTAGTAACATGATCATTTTATCTGGTTAGAAGAAGAAATATCTATCAAAATTATGGAAGAAGTTTAATCATACGGTAACAGAACTATTGACAGACAGATAACAATGTACTCTAAGACTTATTTCTAGGGATGAAGAGGAAGAATTAAAAAATTCAAAAATAAGATCACTGAGCCATGAAAATTAATGGAATTATAGATCAAGAGGTAAGATTTGCCTATATGATTTTTGGTTATAAAGATTATCAATCCATTTAGTTGAACAACTTGCCTGGTGAGCGATTGATGCATCCTATGATATTGTGAAATTGGGTAAGAGGCATGACCTAGAAAAAATGACGAGGTCATAATTATTGGTGAGTTTCAAGAGGATTCAACTTGACAGTAAGTAGTAAATTTAGCATGGTTCTTTATTGGTACATGTGTATTTTTCTATGTACAAAATGTTTTTTCCTAGCATTGGGTAAGATTATTTGGAAAACTGAGAGGCCCAACCCTATATCAAATGAGTGAGTATATATGTCAGTTATGAGAAGAGTTTAACACAATTGTGTGGGGTTATTTCAAAGAATTTCAAGTCAAGATGCATAATAGGTTTAGGATCGTGCCGCTTATTATTGAGAAATACAAAGATACTATTTGTTTCTTAGTTGATATCTATACATGTAATATGCGAGTAGTAGAACCGAGGACTTCATGGGTTCCATCAATGGGATATTAAGTAAGAGAGGAAGTACTCATATTGAATGTTGATTACCTATTGAGCCTAGACTAGAAAAAAGGTGAAAAAAGATTCAGGACATATGAAGAAGCATACAAGAGAATAACTCTAGACTAAAGAAACCCATAATTGAGAGGAAAGCCAAGAAATTGTTAGATAACATGGAAAAAAAAATATAGAATAGGTGAGGAGATTAGTTCCACTACTAATAAATATAAGTTTATTCCTTATGTTCATGCCAAGAAAAAGGGTAAGAAAACTAAGAAATCAACAGTTTTGTCTGTCCTACCTACAATAAAAGAGAATTTCAAAGTTGAGGAACAATAAGCTAGATAAAAGGAAGTTGAAATCACTCAACCAAAACAAACATGTGCCACAATTGTTGAACCTAAGACCTACTAGAAGAGAAAAACTAGGAGCCAATCTTTGACTTCTCCTAGTAGTAAAGGAACAAGAAAACTAAAGTCAATGAAGAAAGGATGGATTCTAAGAGAGAGGTTATTGACATAGGTAAGAAAACTAGAAAGAAAAATGTCAAAATACCTAACAAAACCATAGAACTTGCTGAAAGTATAAGGGAACATCCAGTCTTCTAGGAAACATAAGCAATGCTAGATTTGGTAAATTGTCTGATGATGACAAGAAAGTTATTGAAGATGCAAGTAGTATTTCATTTTCATAAATTTAAGAGATATCCAAATGATCTTAAGAATCATGTACCCATTGAATTATTTGATGCACTAAATGTGAGATGGGAATGTGCATCCCAACATGAAGAACATAATAGAATGAAAACTCTAATGGATTTAATTGCATTAATTACAAAAAATGATGCAAAGATAACAATGGATAAGCACAAAGACAAATTTAGAAGTAGAACCATGACAACTATGTTACTTGGAGATCTTGAGAAGAAATCTCAAGATGAAATGATCACATCTAGAAAAATATTTTTAATTTAGACCAACCTCAATTACATGATGGAACAGGACCATCACAGGTTGATGATAAATTTATAGCTGATGAGTTGATTGGTAACATGACTAGTCATAATGTGAGAACTAAAGTTGATTTCACCATGGATCAAATTAATGAAGTTATAGAAAAATCGACCACTGATCCAAAAGTAATCCAAGTTGAAGATGAATCATTAGATACATCCCTTGGGGTAAAACCAATTAAGAAAAAAGATGATATTATTGACTCTGAGGTAAAATAGAGTGATGAAGTAGAGAAAAGAAAAGATATTGAACATGTGTCAGAGGATATAAAAAATCCTATGGACTCAAATGTACCATAACATGATACAACAGATCCACCCCAAGAACAAAAAAAGGATATAGGTGAGCAAGGCCACGCAGACTAACAGGTTGAGAAACATCTAGGACAAGAGAAAACAAAGGAAACATATAAGGAATAAGAAGAAGAAGAGGAAGGTGAAGATGATTTTGAATTTGAAATACTGAAGAAGGATCCCAAGAAGAGGAAGTACAAGGAAAAGATAATTTATGATAAAAAATTAGAAGAGAAAGCTGAAAAAGACAGAGCAAAGTGGAAGCAATAAAATAATAGAGTATTGAGAAAAATAGTTACCTTATTAAATAAGACTTAATTCCTAATGTGAAAATTGATAGCGTTTATCCATTCATTGATCAAATTAAGGCACTAGTTGATGCAATCAATACCTCAAAACATTAATTAGAAGAGGGGATAGCTATGAGAGAAGAGAAGAGGTTAGATAAAGAACTTATGGAAAAAATATTACAAAAGATTTTCATTGTCAAAGTTTCACTACTTGAGATGATAAAAGAGAGGAGGAATGCATTGGATGAAGTTGGTAAGATTCTTAGTACTTGTTTTCTATCCTTGCAAACCTCACTACTAAGCTGAAGGAAAAGCTAGTTGAGCTTGAAATTGAAAATGATACAACATTGAGAAATCTAGATCCATTAAATTCATCTATGATGGATCACACAGAGACAATGAGGGACATAACATATTGAGAAAGAAATATCAGGGAAGAAGAAGATAAATAAGGATAACTTTACTAGAGTTACAAGGTATTATGATCCCTCACATGGATATAACGCAAGCTTATTTTAAGAAAGGTGAAGAAGTTATTGCTAAACCAGATATAAGAACCATGGGCAATATGGAGGATATCACATTTGATCTACATGGTCAACATATTGTATTGAAGACATTGAAAGAATTATGGGAGTAATTATTAGCCAGTGTAAAGGATAAATTCAAGCTTGTGGTTGACAAACTATGAGCGGTAAGAAAACTTGTATAGAAAATTTTGATTATAGTCTTTGACATTGATTGTCAAAAAAAGGGGGAGAATCAATAAGTATTAGGGGGAGTAGTAGAAATTTTGGAAACTGAAGGAGAACTAATGTAGGGGGAGTAAATTTTACTTATTGTTACTCAAAATCAAAATTTGAAATTTTCAAGTTTTTTCGATCAATGCCAAAGGGGAAGAATGTTGATTGAAGAATAATAGTAAGGTCATTGATGATGATTTTGGAAGGTATGATTGTTATTTCTAGAAAACCAATACATAGGTGAGAAGGTTTTACACATCGGTAAATAGATATACAATAGGTAAACCAATACACCCATCGGTGAATTACACTATTGGTAAAGGATAGACAGGTGAAGGGAACAGGTAAAGAACTATTGGCTAATAAGACAAGTCAACAGGTGAAGATGAGAAATATAGAGAAAATGGTTTTTTATTAGTAAACTATAAGATATCAGCATATAGGAATGCAAGCGGTGAAAAGGGAAGAATATCGACATATAGGAATGGAAGCGGTGAAAAGGGAAGAATATCGGTATAAGAAAACAAGTAAACATGTGAAGCAGTGAACTACCTACAAGTCAGACAACAAATAGGTGAAAGATAAACAATTTTGAGAAATCATTGAAACTAATCATAATGGAAGCAGATTCATTGAACCTAGACAAAAATGAAAATGTACAACATAGATTGGAGAGTTAAAATGGTTTATAGAGAATATCAATGTATGTTGATTTCAAGATATAATTGGAAAATATGAATAAAGTAATATTACACCTAGGAAATGAGAAACTATCATATCTAGCTGACACGATGAGAGATTTATGTTTTTCCAAAATGTATTGAGATTGTAGTAACACATTTGGATTGGTTGGAAACCCTAAATTTTTAAACTTCTAGTGGAAAACATTGTATAAGTAAAGTTGATAATAAAGAAAAGAGTTGATCAGAGTTGGAAGATGAAGTAAATGATGTAGAATCAAGGTGCGATCACATATTTGATATGAGAGAAGTTATATAAGGATTGAATGAATAGATATAGAGCTTAAAGGATCTGATCAATCATTGAAGAGTGCATATTATAGGTCAAATTTCTTGTTGTAATCCTAAAAATCTTCAACAAGTCTCTAAAATCCTCTAACAAGGTAGTCTTAGACAAGACTTTAGTGTAAATAGCTTAACCGGGTGAACACTGTAATAGTGGGATAAATTATTTTAATAGGGTAGTCTATAATAGGATTTCTAGATACACTTAAAAATGTATCAGCCACTTTTAATAGGGTGAGTCACTTAGAAGGCATTGGAAATTGGATCTCTTAACTAGGCAAAACTATTTACTGTAGTGAAGAGTTGTTGGTGTTATCCCCACCATAATGTTTTCCTCTAACCAAGGGTTTCTGTGATACCAAATCAATGTGTTGTACATGTGCTTGAATTTTTTATGATATCATTGCATTGATACTTTAAATTTTAGTTACATGCATTATTGGTATGAAAGTTTATTCTTCTGCAAGTTAAAGGTTATCTATTGAAATTGAAGAATTGTTATAATACTGATTCACCCCCCTCTCAGTACCTATTATTTCTAAAAAATTATCTTTCCCCTGGTATGCATAATGAGAGTCTACGAGGTTGTGTAAAGTTACATTGTTGTGATATTTAAGGTCACAAGGTTTGGGATATATTTTGGATTGATTGTTAGCAGTTGTATGGGTGACTAGTTTTCTAAAAGTTGTCAGAAATTATTTACAAGATATTTAAGGATACACTTAGTAATTTTCATCACCATTCAAGCATATTTGAGCAGTGCCTTGAAGTTTTCTAAAGTAGATTGATCAAGCTATGTGATCGCGTAAACCATACTTTGATATTGAAAAGGTATTTATTTATCTTCCTGCGAGCCTATGTTTCAACATTTACATCTTGAAGTCATTGATACACCTTGGGTATTTGAAAAAGAAAGGAATAGATATAAATTCAAGAAAAATCCATTTAAATAAATGGAATATGATCTGGAGGATGTGTTTTTCCAAACCCTACATGGATTTCTTCATGTTAATGATATTAGGGCTTACATACATTGAAAATTTGAATCAATTGGAGACATAGAGATTCACAGTGAGTTGATAAGCATGTTAGCTAAGGATAGCAAGTTGAATCCCTCATTCACAAAGCTAGAAAACCTCAATATTTTTCACTATGTAGAGATTCATGAGTTTGATGAGCCATAATGGATAAAGATTGCATTAAAAATGATCTATGATCAATTCTTTTGGATTGTAGACCAACCCATTAAAATTAAAAGGGATTTAATCCACCTAGTTATATGTTTGGAAAATGCAGGCAAAATCCCTTAACTGTGAAGAACAAAAAGAAGGAAGTACAGACCCTGATAGGTTCCAAATGGGACAAGAGAGACATAATCATAAATGACACTATGAATCTAGGGATGTCAAATTTACCGCAATGATCCTAGGTTACAAGATGCACTACAACAATAGAGTAAACTATTTTTTAGTAGATATAATTCAAATGGCCTATAAGATGGTAGCCAAAAATTAACACTATGATGTTTGTGAGATCCTTAGATTGCAACTGTTGGATAATTTTAAGAGGATAAAGCATGACAAGTCAAATCCCTTCAAATTTGGCTCATTAATTTTGCACTTATTCTTCCATGTTACCCACATATTCCCTGGCATGCATCCTCATGCATGGAACCAAGATGAACCAACTATATATAATGTAGATCAGTAGATATTATAGAATGAAGCACAAGAGTCACATTGAAAATGATCTAGTCTTTGGTGTATTCAAAGGTTTTTATGGAGAGATGAAGAAAAGATAAAGAATCCGTAAGTGTATTGAAGAAAAATATTAGGGCAAGATCTATTTTATGGTTGAGACTGATTGTACTTGCTTGGAAGTTGTTGATCCTAGAGTACACTGGTGTACTCCCATGGGATATGAGGTGGATACAAAATTTTTATAGAACATATTCTCACATCTAAAAATGATCCTAATGAAGAAAGATGGGGTACCTATGAGGAGAAGTATTCTAAGGCTAGGGAAGAGCTGACTAGAGGTGACAGGAAGAGGAATATAGAAAAACTTATTAACAACATATCAAAGAAATAAGGAATTAGAAAGGTTGAGATGTCTGAGTGGAGAAAGAAGGCCAAAAAGAAGTCCTATAATCTGAGGATCTTAGATACTACACCCCTACCTAGTGATGATACTATTGAAGTGTTAGACTCACCTCTGGTAGTGATCATTGTACTTGAAACTAATCCTACACCACCTAAAAAATCATTGAAAATGACAATTGTGGTTAACACATAAAAGGACATAGTATAAATTCCTACAAGGATAACCATATCCTCTAATCCTAAACAAGAATCACCTCCGAAGAAGAAGAAGAAAGAGGAGAAGAAGGTTGAAAAGAAGAAGACTAAGAAGAAAGTTGAAGAGATTGTGCAAGAAAATCATGCAGAGAGATAGTTATGGAAGCCTGACTTAAAGATGATGAGAAAAATAATTATTGAACAAGGTAAGATCAATAAGACACATCACTACTATTATAAATACAAGGATGAAGACACAATTTTGATTAAGGATATGGTTATAAATCATATGCAACTATTTAATAAAAAAAATCTAGAGATAGAGGGTAGCATTCCTAAAGAATTTTATGATAGATTGGAAGTGAGAAAGAATTTATCCCTTCAGGAAGTTGATAAGATAAGGGTAAAGACTATAGAATTTTTTTTCCTGATAGAATTCTAAAGGACATTAAGCCCCTATTGAGATTGAGGAAAAGACTAATAAAGATAATGGGCATAAAGTATGAGGATGTGATAGAGAAAACAAAAAAGTGTTAGGAATGAATGCAAAGTGTTTGGCAGTCATTCTGTAGTAGTTGTTGCATTCATGACTATGATTGTCATTGATGTCAACACAGTGATATTCTGGAGTTGTAGAGTTGCAGACAGTGTTTTGATTAGCACACGTGGGATATTGTAGTTGGAGCTATGCGATGTTGAGGTTATGATCTTTGATATTTCATTTGTATATGGTTAAGAGCGCATACAGTAATTCATTTATTCATGTAAGTTATGAGCATTTTGGTGGAAGCAATATTTAGGTAGTGTTCCTGAGTAGCGATTTTTGGAAATCGGATGATATATCCTAATCGGGATGGAATCTGGTTTTGCATAGTTAAAGGGATGTTGGAGACACATTGATAGTGACATGAATGATAGTGCAAAATTCAAGGTGACACAAGTGAAGATTTATTGTATTTGGAAGCTGACAGTTTTATGTAATTTTGATGTAGCATGTGGAATCTTTTATTTTGTAATTGTATGCTGACTCATTTGTAATTATTTGAGTGTGGTATAAAGGAAGGAATGTATTTCCTTGTTGTAGTGTGTGAATTGAATGTAATTGTGTGAATATGAAGTGAAAGATGAATTTGTGATGATTATGGAAGCGAAGTTGTGAAGGAAGACATGCGTAGTACAGAGATCTAGAATTGAGATCTGTTGTAGCAGTATGTGTGGGTTGGCACAGTGAGGAGGTAACTTATTTAATATTATTCTATTAAATAATATTAAGGTCATTTGGACAGTGTGTTCAGTGATCTTTCCATTGAAGCTATTTGGGCAGTGGGTCCTTCTATCTTCCATAACTCTTAATAGGGTTAGAATCTTTTAATAGGGATTTAAAGTCGCCTAACAGGGATTTATATGTACTAAATGTATTTCATCAGACTCCTAACAGAATCCATCATTTCACAAGGAATATTCATATTAGTGCATCTTTTGTGGGTATCATTCTGATCGGGGTTTACTCTTTGATCAAGAGTTTCCCTAGTTAACATATCTTGTGTTATTGTGTCATTGTGTATGAATATCTTTCTATGGTTGATAAGTATATTGCTTACATGGTTAAATGTTTTTGAAGATGATAAAAGTTATAATTATCTAATAACTAATTCACCCCCCTCTCTCAGTTATCTTGGTGGACTTTACTTTCTAACAATTGGTATCAGAGCAGTAGGTCCTTGAAAGAGAAGTTTAAAAACTTAAGGAGATCCATGGCAAATTTCAGGAAAGAAAGCCCTAAGTTTGATGGAGTAAATTTTGACAATTGGAAAGAAAATATGAAGACACACTTATTATGTTTAGGACCAGGTTATTGGTTGATTACAAAGAATGGAAGGACTATTATTTAGGAAGAAAATCTTGAGATAGGATCTAAAGATGAGTTAGATCTATTCATGTGTAACATACTTGTAAGACAATCACTTTTGACATCACTTCCAGAAAATGAATACAATCAGGTAAAATGTTTGAAAACATCTCATGAAATTTAGGAAGCTTTACACTCTACTTTTGAAGGTGATGAACATTCTAAAAGAGCTAGATTACATAGTTGGATTTGTGCATTTGAAGATATAAGAATGATGGAAGATGAATTTGTTAGAAGCTATATTGGTAGAATGTCAGAAATTGTTGTCGGAATAAAATCTTGTGGAGGAACAAAGATAGAGAATGAAGTGATTTGGAAAATACTAAGGACATTGAATCCTATATTTAAGCAGACAACACAGGTGATTGAACAAGTTATACCTTGTACTATGAACTTTACAAGAGAGACTCTTCTTGGAAGATTGGAAGTAGCAGAAATGAATCTGAGGATATCTAGAGACTTACCTATAATGGAGATAGCATTCAATTCTCTTAGTATCTGCCCTACTTTGTCAAGATGTACCAGTGTGAGTGGAGATTATGCCAGCAACAACAGATCTAGAAATGAAGAAGACAAGAAGATTGAAGAAGGTATTGCCTTGCTTGTGAAAAGAAAACCAAACGGTAAGAAAAATTTTAAATGTTGGACTTGTCAAGAATATGGTCATTTTGCATCTAAGTGTCCTAAGAGAGTTAAGAAGTACAAAAATAATTTCAAGCCTAGAAGATCTAAGGAATGTTATTATGCTAATGATGAAGATCTTGAAGCTAGTATAGAAAGAACTCTAAGTGAAAGTGATACTGAGAATAATGATGAAATAGGATTTGTAGCAATTAAAGAAGAGAATCCTAAAATTGATGTTAAAGAAGAAAAAGCCTTAGTTTTCCAAGTTGAAAAGAAAGGTGATTGGATTATAGATAGTGGTTGTTCACATCATATGACTGGAGATATGAAAAAGTTCATAAAACTTAACAATTATGATGGAGGAGTTTTTAGAGTTGGAAACAATGCACCTTGTTTGATTAAGGGTATAGGATCTATTACTCTTGATGGAAAGACTAATACTGATGATGTTTACTTTGTTGATGGATTGAAACATAATATTTTAAGTGTTGGACATTAGTTGATAAAGGATATCAAGTTTGGTTTATTGAGAAAACTTGTATGATAAAGGATAAAGATGGAAATATGATTGGAACTAGATCTAGAACCATAGGTAATGTATTTCAGTTGAATCCTTCTGAGATGACATGTTTGATTACTAAGATTGATGATAGTTGGTTATGGCATAGAAGGTTTTGTCACATAACATTTGATAATATTGTGAAAGTGAGTACTACAATTGTAGTGAGAGATTTACCTAGAATTATGAAGCCTACTAACATGATTTGCAAAGAATGTGTGATGGCTAAGTATAAGAGAAGTTCATTTCCTAGTAAGAAGTTCACATCGACAGAGAAGTTGGAGATAGTTCATAAAAACTTGAGCGGTCCTACCAGGACTAAATGATTCTATGGAGAAAGGTATTTTATGATTCTTGTTCATGATTTTACAAGAATGATGTGGATTGTATTTCTTAAAGAAAAATATGAAGCATTTGATAAGTTTAAGATCATTAAGAACAAAGTTAAGAATGAATCTAGAATGAAGATTAAATGTTTGAGATCTAATAGAGGTGGTGAATTTACTTGTAGAGAGTTTAACACTTTTTGTGAAGTGAATGGTATTAAAAGATAGTTTTCAGCCCCTAGAACACCTAAACAAAATGGTATTGCAGAAAGAAGAAACAGGTCAGTAACTAAAGTAGCCAGAGCTATGTTGTTTGAGAATGATTTAGCAAAGACTTTTTGGAGAGAAGCAGTGAATACAACAATATATACAATGAACAGAGTACAAATCAGAGTAGACATAGACAAGACACCTTATGAATTATGGTTTGGACATGCACCCCCAGTTAAGTATTTTAGAATTTTTGGCTGTAAATGTTATATAAAGAGAGATGATGATATTGGAAAGTTTGATCCTAGAAGTGATGAAGGAATTTTTCTTGGATATTCTTTGAAAAGAAAAGCATATAGATGTTACAATAAGAGAACTAAAACTATTGTTGAGAGTGCAAATGTTAATGTTGATGAAAAGTTTAAGATTTGGGAAAGAATGCTTGATTTTGAATCTGATGAAGAATCTTAGCCTCAACCTAACATTGAAACTACTGAATTATTCTATGAGACTTACAGTGAATTGCTGAATGAAAGTCATACTGAAGAAGCCAAAGAGGAATCTAGAGAAGAATCTACAGTTGAAGCAAGATCAGTGACTATGACACCAAATAGATATATATCAAGATACCATCCTGTTGAAAAAGTTATTGGAAGTTTGGATAGAGAAATTATGACTTGGAATAAGGTACATTTATGTTTGATTTCACAAATTGAACCTAAATCTACTAATGAAGCTTGTGAAGATGAACATTGGATTAATGCTATGAAAGAAGAACTAGAATAGATTGAAAAGAACAAGACATGGAAATTGGTCCCTAGACCTAAAGATAAGAATGTGATTGGAACTAAATGGGCATTCAGAAACAAGATGAATGAACAAGGAGAAGTAATAAGAAACAAAGAAAGATTAGTATGGAAGGGATACTCGCAGCAAGAAGGAATTGACTATGAAGAAACTTTTGCACCTGTTGTAAGAATTAAAGCAATAAGAATGTTTTTAGCATATGCAGCCTACAAGAAATTCAAAGTGTATTAGATGGAAGTGAAGTCAACATTTCTGAATGGTGAATTGGAAGAAGAAGTCTACATTGAGTAGCCTGAAGGTTTTCCTTTGACTCAAGAAGGAGACATGGTATGTAAATTGAAGAAAGCTTTGTATGGATTAAAGCAAGCACCTAGAACTTGGTATGCAAGATTGGATAAGTATTTGTTAAAGTTGGGATTTATAAAAGGAACAACATATAGTAATTTATACACAAAAGAAATTGAAAATGGTTTGTTAGTTATAGTTATTTTTGTTGATGATATTATCTTTGGAGGAGAAGATGAAGCTAGTGACAAATTTGCTGATGAAATGAAGACATAATTTGAAATGAGTATGATTGGTGAGATGAAATACTTTTTGGGATTATAGATAACACAGAAAAATGATGGTATATTTTTAAGTCAGACAAAGAACTTGAATGATCTATTGAAAAGATTTGGAATGGAGGATTGTAAACCTGTTGGAACACCTATGGTAATCGAACATAGGCTATCTAGCACAGATGAGACACCATTAGTTGAGTAGAAGAAATACAGATCTATGATAGGAGGATTGTAGTACTTGACACATACAAGACCTGATATAGCACATTCAGTTGGAATGGTAGCAAGATTTCAAGCTGAACCTAGAGAATCACATTATGCAGCAGTAAAGAGGATACTAAGATATTTAAGAGGAACAATGGACTATGGACTGTGATATTAAAAATCTGATGATTTTACCCTATGTGCATATACAGATGCTGATTGAGGAGGTAGTGTTGATGACAAGAAAAGCACCAGTGGTGGAGCCTTTTTTCTTGGAGGAAGATTAGTTTCTTGGCTAAGCAAGAAGCAGAATTGTATTTCACAGAGTATAGCAGAACTGGAGTATGTAGTAGCAACAAACAATTGTAACCAGATAATTTGGATGAAGCAGATGCTAAAGGATATTGGAATCAAATTTGTTGAGCTTGTTGTTATACATTGTGATAACACCAGTATAGTTAGTATGTCTAAGAATCCTGTACTACATTCTAAGACTAAGCATATAGAGATTAAGTATCATGTTGTAAGAGAGAAAGTTGTTGAAAAAGAAGTTAGATTGGAATACATAAGCACAAAGGAACAGATAGTAGACATATTTATGAAGCCTTTGCCTAAGGATACATTTGTGTATCTGAGAGGTATGCTTGGGGTTATGCCCCAGCTTGCTTTTGAGAACTGATGTAGTTGGTTGCATCCGTCCAGTGGTATATGAGCCTTATCTTTCTTCTAGATTGGATGTTGGTACTTCCTCTATGGGGGAGTATATGAGCTGAGTCATGAGGACTCTTGTAAATGCATTTTTTGAATAGTGTCTTTTGACATTGAGTTGTTGTTGACTTAGTGATGGAACTTCTATCATTGATGTTAATGGGGGAGAAGTATGCATGAAAAACAATATGAGAAAACATATGAGAGAACTGAATAGGAAAATGAAGCAAGATTTGATTTGATATGTTGCAGTAATGTTGTAGTGTTGGATTTTTGGAATAATGGATGTTTTTCATCTATGTTTCCATCAATGCCAATGGGGGAGATTGTTAGGAATGAATGAAAAGTGTTTGGTAGTCATTCTATAGTATTTGTTGTTGCATTCATGACTATGATTGTCATTGATGTCAACACAGTGATATTCTGGAGTTGCAGAGTTGCAGACAGTGTTTTGATTAGCGCACGTGGGATATTGTAGTTGGAGCTATGTGATGTTGAGGTTATGATCTTTGGTATTTCATTTGTCTATGGTTAAGAGTGTAGACAATAATTCATTTATTCATGTAAGTTATGAGCATTTTGGTGGAAGTAGTATTCAGGCAGTGTTCTTGAGTAGCAGTTTTTGGAAATCGGATGATATCTCCTAATCGGGATGGAATCTAGTTTTACAAAGTTAAAGGGATGTTGGAGACACATTGATAGTGATGTGGATGATAGTGCAAAATTTGAGGTGACATGAGTGAAGATTTATTGTATTTGGAAGTTGACAGTTTTATGTAATTTTGATGTAGCGTGTGGAATCTTTTATTTTGTAATTGTATGTCGAATCATTTGTAATTATTTGAGTGTGGTATAAAGGAAGGAATATTTTTCCTTTTTTTAGTGTGTGAATTGAATGGAATTGCATGAATATGAAGTGAAAGATGAATTTGTGATGAATATGGAAGTGAATTTGTGAAGGAAGACATGCGAAGTACAGAGATTTGGAATTGAGATGCGTTGTAGCAGTATGTGCGGTTTGGCACAGTGAGGAGGTAAATTATTTCATATTATTCTATTGAATAATCTTAAGGTCATTTGGATAGTGTGTTCAGTGATCTTTCCATTGAAGCTATTTGGGCAGTGGGTCCTTCTGTCTTCCATAACTCTTAACAGGGTTAGAATCTTTTTACAGGGATTCAAAGTCTCCTAACAAGGATTTATATGTACTGAATGTATTTCATAAGACTCCTAATAGAGTCCATCCTTTCACAAGGAATTTTCATATTAGTGCATCTTTTGTGGGCATCATTCCTAGCAGGGTTTACTCTTTGATCAGGAGGTTCCCTAGTTAACATATCTTGTGTTATTGTGTCATTGTGTATGAATATCTTCCTATGGTTGATAAGTATATTGCTTACATGGTTAAATTCTATTGAAGATGATAAAAGTTATAATTATCTGATAACTGATTCACCCCCGCCCCCCCCCCCTCTCAGTTATCTTGGTGGACTTTACTTTCTAACAAAAAGGCTATAGAAAAATTATTATTAAAGAGTGAACTTAAGAAAGCCAAGCCTTCCAATCCCACTAAGGCTCCTAAGACCAAAACTATTTTGATTGGTGAATCTTCTAAGCCTGTACAAGCACAAGCTGAACCTTATAAGGATGAAAATAACATTAACCAATTCTACAGTACATGAAGCAACCATATTTCTTTGTGGCAGGTATACTTGTGTCTTTGGACACTTCAAAAGATATTGATGACCCTTTTTAAGGGAATGTTGAAACTATTCCTGAGATATAGATGGAAATAATGCATAGAGTATAGAAAATGTGATAGATCTTGGCACGTTGACTAAAGCATAAATGAAAGAAGTTATGGTTGAAGGAAAGAAGGATACTGAAATTAAGGTTGTAAATGGGAAAGAGACAAAAGTATCTATCTATATTCCTATTTCTATTCCTATTAAGGATAAATCTATTTCTACAACTCATTTGTTGGTAACAGAAAATAAACCTCTGATCAATAATGTTGATGAAATGGATGAGGATGAGCTAATGAAGCTATATTTTATGGCCTTTTGTAAGGCTAAGGAAAGATCTGAACAAAAAAATAAGAAGAATGTTAGATTAATGAATAGGGCAGTGGACATAATTAATAAACTTTTACCTATACCTCTCACCTTCCAAGTTAATGATGCAACCAATTTTTTTGGAAAAGTCCCCGATGACCTTGATATGCACTTGACTTCTTTGGAGAAGGCCGCACAGTAGTGAAGGTTGAGAAGGAATACATGGAAACAAAGTTAGAAGAGGTATGCAAGTTAATAAAGTGGGATATAGGCATATTGAACACCACTATTTCTAGAATTGGGACTTGCATTATGTATGAGAAGAAGATATATAACTACTACATAAATCCTTCTAGGCATGTGTAGATTGTGGTAGAAATAATTCACAATAATGAAAATACATTGGATAATTTGGAAAAGAATTGCGGGTCCTCCTTAGAATATGTTACTGAGATGGATAAGTAAGTATCCAAAATGTCATATAAAATTAGTGTGGTACAAACTAAGAAATCAAGAGTTTTGGGAAGATTTGGTGAGTTGGGGAGTTTGATTACTCCTAAATTGTCAATTTTGGAGAAGCACCTTGAGGACATGGAGAAAACGAAGAAGTTTCTTGATGGATCTATACCTATAGCACTAAAGGATGTTGAGATCTCATCCTTTGATTTTAATGGTTTAATCTAGATTGGTCAAACCTTAAAGATGACATGGGAAGAAGATGCAAAGGTCTTAGAAATCTCCTTCCAAGACATACTTCAGATCGTGTAATTTTTTTCCTTGTATATAGATATATTTTTGTATATACTTTTTCTATTGATGTCAAAGGGGGAGTATTAGTTGTTAAAAATATATAAGGGGTGTACAGATAGTAGTTTGGCATTGGACACTTAGTCATTTTTCACTAAGTGTTGCCATTAATACCAAAGGGGGAGATTGTTGGAAAGTGAGAAGTGTATGAAGGTATATATATTGTCATTATTGGAAACACATACCTCTGTGGTGGCCGCTTAAAGTGAAAATAAGTTTTTAGTAATTAGTAAAGTGAAAAATGCCTAAGTACAGAGAGAGTTTCCAAAATACAATCATACTATTTTGATTAGAGCATATAGGATACTTATCTTTATGTTTTGTGAGTGTAGAGATATGTTCTATTGGATATAATAAATCTTCAGTTATAAACCGTTGAATTTTAGCTTCTTCTAGATAGAGTTACAAGCTTCTAAAGTTATGCAAGCACAATACGTAGTGGAAATAGGGCACCTGAGTAGACGCGACGATTGGAGTAATAACATAAGTTAGTTTTGAGATGTAATTTATGATTTATGATAGGCCCTCACCTACCTTGGTGTGTACATATGGTCGCATGATATCCTTCTTCTATAAATGAAGTGTAAAGATACATTTTGTGAAGAATTAGTGAGCCGACTATGAAATTAAGTTAATCAGGTGTGTGTGTGTGTGTGTGTGTGTGTATTGAGTAAACTGGCAATTATGTAATTATTGTTGTGAGATTCAACTGGAACTACTTTGGCATAGAAAATGATGTTTTAGTTCATTTTTGTTGTTGCAAGATGATTAATATGTATACACACACACACACACACAAACATGAAAGTTTTGAGTTACGAGGGGTATGGATGATGGATGGTGAATTTTTGATGACTAAGTGTATCATCTTAAAATGGAAGCACTTCCATGATAAGAGAATTTAGCCCTTTGAGTGAGTGGTCTGGGTTAGTCAAACACCTTGAATCAGCTCTTTGCTTGGATCAGACTTGTTCCCCTCATACTACTTCCTTCCATCTGTATTTTCAGTATATTTATACATTTCTTGACATTATGGACTGAGGTCCTGAGGTTTTGACCTCAAGGTCAAAGTCGACCTTGAGGGTCAATGTCGACCTCAACTCTGACCTAGGTCAGGTTTGACCTCAACTTTGACCTAGTGCAAAGTCAAGCTCGTCCTTGACCCATAGTTTAGATTTCAAATTCCCATGATTTCCAGGTGTTAGGTTTCAGAGATATTTGTTTTCCCGCCTTCGGGTCAGCCATTTTGGGTTTCAGAATGGTAAATCCTTAAATTGCATTTAATGTGGGTCTATTTCTTGGGCTTAAGGTTAATTGGGATTTAATTCTCCAATGTCAGCCTTCTCTAGAGGTTTGTGCCCTAGATCACTATAAAAGGAGGCTTTCCTCTCTCATTTTCAAGAATCAAGTTTGGTGAGAACATATTTCATTTCAAGAAAAGGTCAAGAAAGCATTTCTCATCAAGCATTTTTCAAAGAAGCATTCAAGTCCTCTTCTTCAGTCAAGTTCTCTATTGAGATCAAGGATTCAAGCATTCAAGCCTTTGAATGGATTTAGTTCAAACATGCAAGATTCATCATTCAAACCCTAGATCTAGCCATCATGGTGGTGTGATCTTCCTTCAAGATCCTTTGTTCATCTTCTAGATCTATTCATTCTTCTATCAAGGTGGATTCCAAGCATACAAGAATGAAGGTTTTGTATTTACTTTCATGGTTTTGATTTACATTTGCCATTGTTGTGTTCAATCTTTCATATCAATACATTTGTTTACATTCAAAATACAATTGCATATCTATCGAATTGCATAGCTTGAACATTGTTAGATCTATTTATACTACTTGCTAGCATTCTCATTTCAATTCTAATATTAAGGATGATTCTAAACTGGGGTTTGACCAAGGAAAACCCCTCAAACAAACAACAAAAACCCTCTTTTTCTTGCAGGAATAGGTGCAAAATTTTGGACCTGAGATTGGATTTGGATACCCTTTTCGACAAACTTCCAAGATCTGGGAACAAAGTCAAAGTTGACCTTCAGAATAAGAATGTAGTCTTTGACCTTTTATGAGGGTCAAAGACTACCTACTGTCAGAAAGATAAAATATTTCTGGGTTTTCTTCATCTCAGCATTTCCAGTCCAAAATAGGTTGCAAAATTGCTCAAAACTACACACAGACATCAGAAATTGGCATTTCCCAGATTTGCCCTATTTTGAGGTTAGTATTTGCCTTTCAATTATTTCAGATTTCAAGCACAAGTCCATTATAGGGAAATATAAGGTTTTCTTCCTCTTTCATATTATCCATAGATTGATTTGATTGTGTATTAACCTCTTGGTTGATCAATTTGGATCTTTCCTTTGGGAATTTGGATTTAGAAGTGGATCTCATATTTTCCCCCATACATTACATTCAATAAAGGTGATTCCATATTACCTCTATTCACTAAGTAAACTTGAGATTATGTAATTATTGTTGTGAGATTTAATTGGAACTACTTTTGCATAGCAAATGATGTTTTAGTTCATTTTTGTTGTTGCAAGATGATTTTTTTAATATTGGACAATGATTCCTTTGTATGAGAAGTGAGCTCCATTTTTCATTCACCCCTAACATAGTTGTAGACACCTAAAAGGGTTTTTCCTAGATAAAAATTACTTATACTGATGTAATATTCTACTCCTAATAGGGATAGGTCTCCTAACAGGGACACAATACTTCTAACCCATTATTTATGGGTACCATCCCCATCAGAGTTTTCCCTTGGCCAGGGTTTCCTCGAGAACAAGTCATGGTGTTATGATTTATTTACTTTATGTGTATGTTCTTATTTCATCTATTACATGGTTAAGCTTGAAATGGTTAAAAAGGGTTAAAAGTGTTACAATATTGATTCATCCCCCACTCTCAATATTGGTTGACCCTAAGAGTTCAAACCTGTGACCAAGCTTTGATACCACTTGTTACAACTAGCGGTTGTCATTGCACCAAAAGATTGACCTATTAATTCCTGATACAACCACTAGGATTATGAAAGACATGGGACACCATTAAACCATGCCACAAACTACCATTGTATTGGCAACGCCAAGGAGACCAAGTTCGTAATCAGTCTTACTCACCATTATAATATAACCTTATATCATAAATTGTCAAGAAGAATCTTCTAAGTGGCCCTGGGATGTCTACTAACACTAAGAGGAATGCCCAAATAAATAAGGGGAAGAGACCCAATCTAAAAACACAGAATGTCATCAATACACTTCTGAATGGCCCGAGAAGTATTAAAGATGAAAATAAAGGATTTTTCTCATTGACTTGCTAACTTGAAGTTACAAGGTAGATATCCAATACATGCCTAAAATATTCATCTTCCCAAATATGCGCAGGACCTATAAGAGAAGTGTCATCCACAAACTTAATATTTGAGAGTTGTAGAAAACCATTACCCATTTCCACCCATGAAGCAAGCCCTTAGAAATTGTAAACGCTATAAAATGACCCAGACCTCCCACCAAAATATTAAATAGATAAGGGGAAATATCATCCCCTTGGCAAAGGCCTCTAGAAGCACAAAAAGGCTCTAACGGTTCTCCATTTAGAGTAACCAAAAAAAGAAGTAACACAACTTATAGTCCAACTCACCCATTCTGGGCTTAAACCAAAGGCTAAGAGAATTTTTCAAAGAAAGCTCCATTTAACTCTGTCATAAGCATTGGCCATATTTAATTTAATAAACACTGATCTCTCCATAGAAGTGGTGAATTTGTTAGAATCCAAGATGTGGGTTTTGATCTCCTACATGTCCTATTTAAGGCCTAATATCTCATTGTCCAGTTCTGAGAACTTCAGCTTAAGGGAGCCCTTAAACTTGTTGTTACCATCCAAAGTCACAGGGTTGTGCTTAGTAGGAGGGGATTTGGTTTGTTGGTCATGGAAGGGGGCCAGGGGTGGGGTAATGTTATGAGGAATCTCCATAGAAGGCTAGGGGTTCAGGGGGAGAGTGGTGCCAGTCCTGTAAGAGCCTAGGTGGTTATCAGAATATCCCTCAATTGACTCAGTAGCATAGGTGTCATTTTTTGAGGGGGACTTCTCCTTCGAAGCCATTTCCCTGATTCTAGAGTTTTACACTTCTCCTTAGTGATTCTATTAGAACGCTGAACAGAGCCCCCCAAATCCACCTCCAACTTGACCTGGCTATCCAAATTCCTCCATTTTTTGGGTTTCTTTTCGGTCTCAGGGGTAGTATCAGTCTCCTTCATATTCTTAGCTTCAAAAGACTCTGAGACATGGGATTCCTCAAGATCCTTCAACCTTTTAAAAGGGATTTTAACACATCTTTTCTGGCTTTTTCCTTCTTTAGGGATAAGGTCAGTTTCCTGGATCTCCTGAAGAGACCGGGAGGGAGATTGAGTGGGATTGTTAGTTTTCAAAGGAGAATCCTCCTGGGTGACCTCTTGGATGATAGGAGGAGGTTGGGGTGGAGGGAAAATGGTCATATGAAAGTTGAAAAGGTAGAGCACGAGGCCCTAGTGTAAAATAAGGATTTTCTTTTCAGGGTTTTTATTTTCCCTAATATCCAGGGTATTGCTTTCAATAGAGTTGAGAAGGTAAAACAAGATGGATATCAGATCCCTATTCCTAATATGATTGAGAAAAGGTAAATGGTAATAGTAAAACACTGTAAATTTACCTTCCAGGTAAAGTACTTCATAACAATATGGAGATCTTGTGCCAAAACTCTGGGAGCTCCTTGCGACTGAAGCTTTCAACTTTCTTCACATGATTCTCCCTCGCCTGGAAGAATTGGTTGAGGCTGGTGAGGTCCACCATCTTGCTGGATTTTTTATATTTCCTTCCTTCCATGGAGATCCCAGTCACCTTAGCGATAACTTCCTCATTTATTTGGAAGTGACTGAAACATTCCTCTTGTTCCAGGAGGAGACGAATTGCTTGGATAATTGCTCATCATGGCCCCCTTTCATATGCTCCATGAAACTCAAGATACCACTCTCTTTATAGTAGTGGGTCACCAAAGGGTCAGAGGTATAGTCTTCATCAGTTTTATTAGGCTCAATGTGTAAGGTGTTACCTCCCATTTCGATAATCTCCTTATCCTGCGCTAGATTTTCCTGAGAATTACAGGGCCAAGCTTCGTAACTCAGAGCATAAAATAGGTTGTTTTGAGTAAACCATTTTAGATGTAAGATATACACAAAAGGCAGGCCTTGGGTTGTTTTTGGGGAGTCAGGCTCCATACAACAATATCTATCAAATCTCTAGGCACTATAATTAGCAGTTACACCAAGGTTGCACTTGATGTCCTTGTTAACCAAAAAAACTTGCTGATACAGACAACTATCTTTCCACACATACTCACATGAGAGGCAATTATGATCATTTCTAGAGTTTTGGGCATACTTATTAATAATCACAACAATCATCAAGTTATGTCGACATGTAATCATGGTGGGGCCTTTAGCAATGTTGATAGCTTGGCACATTTTTGTTGTGATCATAAAAATTCTTGTTGATACATATAAATTTGTGTAGGCACTTTAGCAATCTTATTCTTTGTTGTGATCATATAAATTCTTCAATTTTTAGGATGAATTAAAAATAAAGCTAAGAAATTATAAGAAAGTTATTTAGTAGATTGAGCAACCTAAGTCGAGACATTGTCTATGCACTTGACTAAAACATTAGATTAGACATTTTCCATCATTTATTAATTAAATAAAATATAGAAAATAGTTATATTACCATTTTCTATTTAAATAATAAATTAAAAAGTTGATAAATTTAGTAGGCTATATAGCCATTTCGTATAAGTGATAGCATGCCTTCAAAATACCTTTGAACCCTCTAGAGACTTCCTATGCTAAAAGCAACAGGAATCGGAATGGAAACTAAAAAGAATCTGTAATGGCACATACCAGGTAGTGGGATCTTTTGGAGATAGAGCGTAATTATAGAACACAACAATAACTATGTCAATATAAACTTGATGATAGATAGAGTATGCAAGAAACCAGTTAAATCACAATGAATTACAATTTATAATATGATACCAACTATAACTCTAAAATAAGGAATTTGATTACTCTTATTTCTGCTTACTTAGAACCTATTTTTTGGACAAGTATTATACCCATAGTAACTTCCAGTCCCCTAAAACAATAGAGATTTAATTAAAAATTAACCATTTTCTGTAACCATACATTCTCGGTGATAGGATCTGTAAACTAATGATAAAATATCATAAACAATTGTGACATTAAATTCGAGTAGAGCCATAATCATTTACATAATTAAAAACATTTCAAATGGATTAATACAATGAATATTTATCTCTGTGGTATGGATGGAATACACCACATATTCATAGCATTTGATGCCCTTAGTAGTCCAAGCGTGAATTCACTCGTCTTCTCTATCACTATCTGATCCCTCTGATGTTAAATTTTCTAATCGGTCATCTCTTTATCCTATTTCTCCATTGATTATCTCTAATCTGTGCATTTATTTTCTCCTCTTTTTGTTCCTTATGATTGTTCCTTCTCTCTCTACAAATTGAATCTTTATCCATTCCTTTTGGGTCGTTGCTAACTCTTTTCTCATCACCACCTCTTCCATCAAACACTTCTCCCCCTCCATAGATAGGTATGGCCCCCTACTTTACCTGTGTGACTCCTTTTTGTTGTCTCCCTCTCTATCATTGAATTGTCAACTCATACCGAACTCCTATAACTGCTATAGTTAGCCACCACCGTTTAATTGCTAACTTTCTTATCTCCAAGGCTAAAGTAAAACAAAACTACTTAAGGCAAACAATATTTAGGTCCCTTGCTTCTGCATTAGTAAGACAAGATGAATTTATGATGAGGAAATTTTTAAGGATATTATTTTTGAAGTTGGAACGAATGCACTCTTAGATGATGACTTAAATCTTTTAGGAACAATTCTTATTGTAAAATAGACAATGTTGTTTCACTTATATGAAAACTTAGTGTAAGTCAAATTAGTCATAGATGGATACAAAATGCTGTCAGAATGTTCTAAATCCACTAGAGCTGAAATCCCTTTACAATTATGTTTGCATAATGCTTGTCTCCCCAAAGCAGGGATATTTACTTGGGCTACCTCTCAAGGCAGAATTTTAACTGTGGACAAATTCCTAAGAATGGGGTACTAGGGTCCTTCCAGATGTTTATTGTGTTATAATAGTGAAGAGGATGTCAATCATCTATTATTAACCTGCCCTTTTGCTATAGATTGTTGGCATTGGCTATGCTCTAAATTAGGTTGGCTGACAGCCTTTCCAAAGGAGATCCTTCAGTTATTGTTAACCTGGCCCAAACTTTATGCCAGCAGCTTATGTGGTAACCTTTGGATTATATCCCCTTCTATTTTGTTATGGGAGACATGGAAAGAAAGGAACAAAAGATTGTTCCAAGATAAAACTATGGGATTAGACTCGATTCTTAATAAAATTAAAGTAGGGATTGTAGAGGTGATGAATTCCCACCTTCAAGTTCAATCAGCTCAACACAAATACTATACAAGCTGGGATGATCAAATGTTTAAAAGATGGTATGGACTCAAGTCCCTCATCTCTCTAGGCAGAGGAAGCAAAATTAATCAAGCATCGAGAGCTTCATGTGTTTGGAGGCCCCCATCTCCGGGTTGGTTCAAACTTAACTTTGATGGTGCCTCCAAAGGCAATCTAGGACCATCGGGTGTGGGGTGCATCATTCACTCTTCAGAAGGAAAAGTCACAGCTAAATTGGCCAAACCACTGGCGAATGACACCAATAACATGGTAGAACTCAAAGCTTTACCATTAGGGCTTTCACTAGCGCATGAGTCAAGAGTGGGTAAATTAGAGATCGAAGGTGATTCCATGATTACAATTAATGCTGTAAGGACATGATCAACTCAAAATTGGCACCTACAAGCTTCTTTGGAAATAATTTTGTAGTTTATTAGTAGATTTGAATCAACAATAGTAAACCACATTTATCATGAAGGGAATACTATGGCGGATGAATTGGCTGACCTGGCAGCTAGAGGGGGGTACCCCAAGAACACTTTCATAGACTCCTCTCCTCAACGGACTTGAGAATTTCAAATTCTCTTCCCAACGGTCTTCTCATTTGTTATGTGTCAATATGGTGATTGCGTGTTTATTGGGAGAACAGAGTAATCCAACTTAGAAGTTTGTTGTGACAAGTTGGAGGCCTGATCGAGATGAAAAAACATCTCCTTTTATTGAAAGTAGAGAGGTTAGTTGATGCCAAAAATGTTTATCTAGCTGTTTCACTCAACTAGTGACAGATGGGATGTTTTTTGGCCCAAATATCTATAGCACGCATAAACACAAGAGGATCCTTCTTCGACATGTATGGTACTTGTCAAAATTGGGTATTTGGCAAAATATTAGCATCAATTCTATCTATTTGAGCCTGGATACATCATACAGGAGAATGGGAAATCGCTATTTAGCTTAGCAATGCAGATAGAGCTCCATCAATCTTGTCGGTGTGTAATATAACATTGATTAGTTCAATGCATGGACATTTTCGGGACTTCTACAATGGTTTTTTGTCATTTTGTATGTATATCCAGCAAGAGGGTTCTATACTTGAGTACCCATGATACTTCATGGCTCTAACTATGCTCTGGTTTATGTATGTTGTACTCTTATTTTAAATATAATGCTCGGCTTCAGCCTCTTAATGATTAAAAAAAAAAAAATGTTTGCAATGGAAAAACTATTTAAAGCATTACTATTCTAAGATAGAAACAATGTTTAGAAAGTTGACATAATTTGAGCATTCATGTTTGTAATGGAAAAACTATTTTAAACATTACTATTCTAAAGAGGAACAATGTTTAGAAAGCTGACATAATTTGAACATTAATAAGTAACAATTTTTTTTGGCAATAAATAGCATTATCACTTCACACTTAAAAGAGAAATGACACTTAAGAAACATATTTCTATAGATTTTTATGGTAGATTATGATTTTTTGAATATTGCTCTAAATTAACAATAATATTATTATACTACATAATATGTTTTAAGTCAACTATTTTTCAAATACTCCAAACTTAAATATTAATTATCCATGAATATTTGTAAATAAACCAATGAAATTTGTTAGATACCATCTGTTGCTCACTTGAAAATTCGTAATGCTCAGTCAACTGTGATGGATAAAAATCAATAATAAACTCTGAATAGCTTTTGATTTATCTAATAAACCTGCATCCAGTCCAAGATATAGACAATGTTTAGAAAATTAACATGGATATAAGCATAAATAACATTTTTACTTCACACCCTATACATAAATGAAACTTAAAAAACGTACTTCTTTAGAGTTATGTGGCGGATCTAATAAAATTCATATTTCTTTTAGTATCACTTGAAGTTTTAAAAAACATAATTATAATATGAGCCGCTAAGAAGTTTTAAATCATAGTTGGCAGGAAGCAAATTATGATTCTTAGAGCTTATGACAAAAATATCAGAGTGTTAGCAAATTTGTACAATCCAAATTGATATGATCTATAGCTACACCGATTATTATAGCCACCCCAATGAGTAAAGCTTTGATAATTTTATTAACCATCGGCAAAACTTATACGTATAACATTAAGGGGAATCACTATAACAATAAAAATTTTAAGCCGAGAGGCGTAACAACTACAGTGGCATCCATCTCCTTCCTATGGAAGGTCATAAAAAAAAAACGCTGTAAGAAAAAAGAACCTCTTTGTCTTCCTTTGCCAGCGTGTAAAAACATGCAATGGAAACTGCAACAGCAGCATCGATAAAGATATGAATGGTCGGGGCAGTTACGATTAAGTGGCAATAACTAACGGAATGTGCAAACAACCCATCAATTATCTGTCCACGTTACGAAAGCATTCAACAAATGTGGAAGGTAAAGAGATTCAAATGTTGTGTGGAAGATGAAGCGATTGAGCTTGCCTACGTTACTATCATTTTATAGCAGATACAATGCATACATGAAAGGAAAATTTTAAAGGGAAGAATAGCAATCAGATTTTGTGGACAACAGAATTCTCTCAGGGACTAAAATTTGTTTTTTTTCTTCTGTCATCGTTTCTATTATATATTGTTTTATTGAAATTTGGTGTGTTATGTGACAGAGCTCTCTAAGAGAGAGAGTTGTTAGAGAAGATACGGACGAGAGAAGATATGGACGATCCAGTCCCTGATATATTTCACCGTTGTTACGGAAAGGCAGAGAGAACTCTTTCTTTTCCTGTGTTGTTAGTTTACTGTAATGGCCTATTCGAATCCTCCAATTTTAGCACAGCAAGGGAGGATGCTATCAAGGAAATTAGATTTGTTCCTTCCGATTATGAAATTTTTGTAAACTCTTTGATTAAATCCTTTTTGTACAAATATCGCTAATGTTATATAGCATATTCAAGGAAGAGAATGTGTTGTTTTATGATGGAAGGTTATCTGCCGTGCCAGTACACTAAAGCAGCCATGCTGGACAGTTTTGGGGAAGGAGGAGGGGGCAACGTCTAAATCCTAAACTAAAACGTATTTCAATTCGGATGCACTCTGTTGTAGTTTTTTTTCAAACTTTTTGAAACTTCCCTTATATGCTTTACGTTTTAGTTTACGATTTATCCAATACCAGGAGGAGGGACTGCAGCTGCCATCCCAGTACAGTAAAGCGGGCATGCTGGTAAGGGCGAATACCCTTATGCAGGGCTACTAGGGCATTCGGGGACCTGGTCCCACTGTCCTACATTGCCGGGCTGCTGACAGGGCACCTGAATTCGAGAGCCGTGACAGGAGATGGCGAGGAGGTGGATGCCCTGAACTAATGTTAAGCAGCCCTTATCTTGGTACTTATTGCTATATCGATTCCTAATATGCCTTTGGCATTATTGCTTATTAAAATACTTTGATTTACAATCAGGAAATGTGATATTTGACAGTTATCATATGCTACCATTTTCATCCTTTTTTCAAATATTATTTTATTTCTTAAACCAATTATCTAACAACATATTTTAATTTAGTGGACTCAACATATTTATTGATGATATGTACAGGAAATTAAGCCCTATATTCAAGTTTCTGAATTTGAAGTGCGCTGTGTGGTTTGGGGTTATAACTGCGTCTTTATTTATTTATTGAACAAAGGTAAATGATTAGAATGAAAAAATAACAATCCTGAA
Source organism: Chamaecyparis obtusa (assembly GCA_027943335.1). Lineage (NCBI taxonomy): Eukaryota > Viridiplantae > Streptophyta > Pinopsida > Cupressales > Cupressaceae > Chamaecyparis > Chamaecyparis obtusa. The sequence goes on from BSBK01003781.1 coordinate 27,189, forward strand.
ATATTTTTTTACATTATTACATGTTTTTTCATTTTCTATCATGTCTAAATAATATAAGTTCAATTTTTAATTAAGAATATATTAATAATATATTTAATTTCAGTAAGTATAATTAAAAATAGAAATGTCAATAATGTTCATTTATTATTACTTATCTAATATATTTACTATCAAATATAATAGATATTAAAATTATTGTTTGATTAACTTTCACTAAATGAATTGTAAGAAAAAATAAAATACCAAATTTACATTATTAGTTGAAATAAAGTAGTGTTATGTAATATTGGACAAATTGCAAATTAAATAACAAATAGGTATAGATTCTTTGATAAAATTAGAGTCAATATTAGAGATATAAATATGATCATCACACACTAAGTTATAATGTATGATTATTAATATAAAAATATATTCTTCTCAATAGTAATCTTGAACCAAACCCTAACACTGTTGTAACCAATAGATAATCCAAAGCCTACAAATATATTTCTAACCTTAAATAGTAATTCTAACCCCAATCTTAACCAAAAACCAAAAAGATAATGATAATTATAATTATAGTTGAAAATCAACCCTAACTCTAATACTAATCCTACCTCAAATCCTATATTTCTAACCCTGAACTTAACCCTAGCCCTAATTAAACCATACCTCAAAGTCAAAACCTAATCTAATTATAATTGAATGTTACCCTACACTTAATGCTTATTCTCATTCAACCATAATCCTATTTGAATCTAGGTAAAATATAACCTTAATTAAATATTAATCATAATGAAATGCTAACCCTCATATAATTAATTCATAACCCTGATTTTATCTCTAATGGAACTATAGTCCTAACCCTAACTATAACTAAACCCTAACAATAGTCAAAATATATCTATAATTAAACCCTAAGTATAATTAGGCTCAACACTAATCATAACTTAAATATTTCCCTCTTATTGAAACCCAACATTTGTTTAACCTTAAGTCCAACCCTAATTGATCTTCAACCATAAAACTAATTGAACTATAACTCTATCCCCATTTGAACCATAACTATAATTTAATCCTAAATATAACCATATTCTTAATCCTAACTAGAAACATAGTCTAAAATTTAACCCTAACCCTGATCTTAACAATTTATCTAAATTGAGAGTGATGCTAAACCTAACTATATCACTAATCTAAAACCTAATCCAAGCCCTAACCAAGATGAAAATGCTAACCTCAGCTCTAAACACTAACCCTAATGCTAACTTTCACCCTAGCCATACACCAAACCATAAAACTAAATGTATCCTTAACCTGAAACCTATCCCTAACCCCAACCAAGATAAAAACCTTAACCCAAACCCTAAATCCTGACTGTAAACTATATCCTAACCCACCCCTTGACCTTAACCATAAACACACCCTAATTCAAACCCTAACCAACACCTAATCTAAACACTAACCTTAATCATAATTATAACCCTAAACCTAACCTTGGAAACTTCTAACCTAAACCCTAATATAACAATAATTCTAACATTAACCCTAACTGTATCCTAAACCCTAACCCTATCCCTAAACTTCATGTAAACCCTAACCCTAACCATAATCCCATTTAACTAATGTAAAATATTAACTCTAACCATAATTCAAACTCTAACCCTAAACTAAACCATTATCCAAACCCTTTAACCCTAACCCCAAATATTATGTAAACCCTAATAATGGACATAATGCTAACCATTAACCTAAACCTTAATAATTCTATCCCTAAACCTTAACTAGAAGTGAAACCTAACTCTAACCATAAAATTAAGTCTAAACCCAATCCTAATTATTTTTTAACCTTAAGAGTGAAGCTAAACCTAACTATACAACTAAAAAAACCCTAACCATTATTTAAACTGTAACCTCAAACCCCAAACCCTAGCCCTACTTATGATGTAAACCTTGATCATAACCATAATCCCAACCTTAAATCTAAACTCTAACCCTAACAATAATCCTAACTCTAACTCTATCCATAACCTAAACCATAACCTTAACAATGATAATAATCTATTTCTAACCCTAATAATAATCTTACACACACACACACACACATACAACAATAATTCTAACCTTAACTATATCCTAAACCCTAACCCTATACCTAAACTTCATGTAAACCCTAACCCTAACCATAGTCTCATTTAACTAATCTAAAATATTAACTCTAACCATAATTCAAACTCTAACCCTAAACTAAACCATTATCCAAACCATTTAACCCTAACCCCAAATATTATGTAAACCCTAATAATGGACATAATGCTAACCATTATCCTAAATCCTAACCCAAACCATAATTATATCTCTAAACCTTAACTAGAAGTGAAACCTAACTCTAACCCTAAAATAAAGTCTAAACCTAAGCCTAATTATTTTTTAACCTAAGAGTGAAGCTAAACCTGTCTATATAACTAAAACAAACCCTAACCATTATTTAAACTGTAACCTCAAACCCCAAACCCTAGCCCTATTTATGATGTAAACCTTGATCGTAACCATAATCCCAACCTTAAATCTAAACTCTAACCCTAACAATAATCCTAACTCTAACTCTATCCATAACCTAAACCATAACCTTAACAATGATGTAAAGTATAACCCTAACTATAACCCAAATATATCTTAGGGTTACTAATCAATGCATAATATAATTAGGGTTAGAAAAAGTAATTATATTAAAATAATATTATGTTAAATTATATATAAATTTACCTTTAATAAAAATTAAAGTTGAAAAAATTAATAATTGCTAAACAATAGGAATAAGGGTTTAGTATTTTAGATTTCACGTTAGCATTTAGTATTATTGTTTAGCAATTATTATTTAGCATTTAGAATAAGGGTTTAACATTTAGGATTAAGGGTTACGATTAGAATTAGGGTTAGTGGGTGGGAATTGACACCCACTAAGAAAATATAGATTTTATAGTTACAGTTAGGATTATGGCTTAGCATTTACAATTAGGGTTTATCATTTACAATTAGGGCTTTGTATTTAAGATTGTGGTCTTGGTTAGGATTTAGGATTGGGGTTAAGCATTTACAAATAGGGTTTAACATTTAGGATTTAGGTTTATGATTAGGGTTAGGATTAGGGTTTATCATTTAATATTAGGGTTTAGCATTTAGGATGGTTTAGGATTAGTCTTTAATAATTAGGATTACAATTAGTGTTTAGTATTTTAGAATATGGGTTAGCATTATAGATTAGGACTTAACATTTAGGCTATAGGGTTATAGTTAGAATTGGGGTTACTTTACATCATGGTTATTATTATGGTTAGGGATAGGGTTCAAGTATTAGGATTAGGATTTAGAGTTACAATTAGGGTTATGTTTTAATATTTAGGATTAGGTTTTATCATTTAAGATTAGGATTGGGATTAGTATTAGGGTTTACCATTTATAATTAGGGTTATTCATTCTTATTATAATGGTTAGTATTATGTTTAGAGTTAGATTGGCTTTAGTCTTAAGAAGGTAAATTATACTATGTGTCTTATTTTATTAAGGTAAATTATACTATGTAAAATCTATATTTTAATTATAAACTGTAACCATAATCCTAATTATAACCCTAGCCAGGTAACCTAACCCAAAATTGAATCCCTAACACTAAACATTATGTAAACCTTAGCAATGATCATAATTCTAACTAAAATACTAAATCCTAACCTATACCATTATACTATTTGTAATCCTAACCCTTACCCTAACACTAAGCGTAATCATAATTTTAACTATTTTTCTAACCTAAGAATGATGTGAAACCTGACTATACCACTAACCTAAACCTTAACCATGATGCAAACCATAACCTCAACCCTAAACCCTAACCCTAATCCCCACTATATTCATAACCTAAACCTTAACCCTAACCCTAATACTAAACCATAACCCTAATTATTTCTCTAACCTAAGAATGATGCTAAACCCAACTTTATCACTAACCCAAACCCTAACCATGATGTAAACCCTCACCTCAACTCTAAAACCCTTACCATAGAGTATGTATTAGTGTTATTAACATAGTCAACATATACTCTATATAATCTCATTGTATTAACATACTCAAAATATAACACTAAATCCTAACCCTAATTATAATCATGACCCTAACATAATTCTCACACTGATATTAAACCCTAACCCTGATTGTAAACCCAATCTTAACAATAAATTCTAACCCTAATCATAATAAAGAATCTAAATAAAACCTAACCCTAATACTAACCCTAACCGTGATATAAACCTTAACCTTCAATATGAACCCTAATTATAACCCTAATCAGATTAATTTATTCAATATTTTATGCACGCTGTGACTGCTACTAGCTAATATAGACTCTATATTTAAAATATGTCGAGATGCATTGAGGCGTTCAATTTTTTCATCATTCACCTTTAATAGAGAAAAAATTAAAGGTGAAAAAATTGAACACATCTCGACGTATTTTAAATATAGAGTTTATATTAACTAGTATACCTACCTTGTTAGCTATGCCAATGACAATTAAGGATTTTTCTCAAGTTTTAAAAGATTCAGTAAACTTTTGAAAATAATTTATTTTCGGATGAGCAAGAGTAAGGGGCCTAATTAGCTATGCCGATGAAAATTAAGGACTTTTCTCAAGTTTTATAAGATTCAATACAATTTGGAAGACAATTTATATTCGGATGAACAAGGGTAAGCAGACTAATGGAGAAAAATATTTACAGAAAGGAATAATATTTTCATTTTAGGAATGACCAATGTGGAAAATCAGATTTTATGATGAAGTGATTAAAGATAATGATAAATTGAAAGATAAATATTTTAATGGGTGAATTTATATAAATGTTTGAGAATTCAGTCGAAATTATATTTTACAGGGACAATATTCATGGGAAAAAATTAAGATTATCATTATGAGTTGAAGAAAGATACATTTTCACAAAAGATAATTAGTTTTATGATAAACTCTTTAGGAGTGAAATATCCGTGACCAAAGTGAAGGTAGAATATAATTGAAATAAATATTACGATTAAAAAATTATGAAGATGGGTAAAAAGATTTCAATGTGGTTTTTAAATTCTTAGCTGTTTGAAAATATTATAAGGGGAAATTTTCTCACTTATGGTGAAACTTTTGGCACAAAGTAAAAAATGATGAAGGATAAATATATTCTTGAAATAAATCAAATGCATGAAGAAAAATTATTTAGAGAAATTAGATTATTAGCTCTTTATAACTATGTGGCCCTAATAAGGAGTATAAATAATTTTTTTGAAGGATATTAAAATGGAAGAGTATATAGCTATGAAGTTATTACTACTTGAAAACAAATTGTTCGGACCAATCATAATTAACTATATTTAAAAATTTTTTACAAATTCTTTCTTTCTATAGTTGAGATACACATTTTGTAAGTTAATAAATTGTAAAAATTATTTATTGATGATATGATTGGTTAAAATAATTTGAGTCTTATACACTCTCGGGATATAAATTAACTGGTTCATAATTATTTTTTCCCTATTTTATTTGGTTGATATTTTTTTAATATTTTTAATTTATTTTATACAGTAATTATTATTATTATTTTATATTTTTATGAGTGTTTTTTGAAAATATTCTTTGATATATTTTTATTAGTAATTAAGTTTTTAATAAATCAAATTGATTATATTTTCATTTGAAACAAATATTAATCTGTGTTAAATATACATTTTAAAATTTGTTGTGGATTTTACGTTTCTTTCTAATGTTATATATTTTTTCAAAATTAAAATAAATTATCTTATAGTATATATAATTCATCTTACATTATCTACTTCTACTTCTAATTTTTATAAGTATCTTTTGAAAATATTATTTGATATATTTTTTATTAGTAATTAAGTTTTTATTGAATCAAATTGATGATATTTTTATTTAAAACAAATATTAATCTTCATTCAATATACATGTTTAAAATAAATTATAATGTACTATATATAATTCATATAACATAACAATTAATTTATTCTATTTTTACATAGAATTAAACTATTGTTCTATATTTATTATTTTATTACAATATTAACGGCAAGTGCTAACCACTACATGACACTTGTTATCTTATGTGCAAATTATTTTCTCATCATTTTTTAATTTAAAGGAAAAAAGTATTTTTCACCTATAGTAAATCTATTTCTAAAGGGATTGAATTTAATAAAGTTATTTATAAGTTGCTAATAAATTAAAAGATTTTCTAAGGGTTAAATGTTTTGATCAAAGGTGAATTCCTTTGGCAAAATATTTGCATACAAGGAAAATGCTATAGATCATCCTAAGAAAACCCTAAAGAAAGGTAATATTTTATTTATTTTGAATTTAAACAAATATCTCATTAATTTATTTTGATTTTGCACCATCTATTTATCAAATGATTAATCACAAGGAGCATGGAAGGATTTGGCGAACAAAGTCTATACAAGTATTGCAAAGTGGAAGGTCAAAAGGAACATTATCAAAATATCTAATTATTTGATATTTAGGGTTTTTAATTTAGTAACATTTCATAAACTAAAGGTTGTGAGCTTTTGGGATGTATGGGGGATACAATCATACTATTTTTTTACAATGCATAATTGATGTTTTCATCAAACCATATGTCCAACTGCAAGCAATCATATTCTCATGTTTAATACAAATAAAAAATTCTTCATTCAAATGTGTGATTTTTTTGTTTTACTAATTAGATTCTTATGATATATGTTTCATTGCAAATGGATTCTCCAATGTACTATCTTATGACATGGTAATTTTAATTAGTTTCAATTTGATCATTAGTTTGAAGATTGCTTGTCAATGCTTCACTCCACCTTATTAGTCTTTTGTAAAAAGGTTAAAATCTACAAGACTAACTATAACTACACATTTAAATTATTATACATATAGATGCCTATGTGGCGGAGAAGGAGAAGGCACCGATCTTTGTTAATCTCTAAAATTTAATTAACATTTGCATTTACAACTTATATTCAGTTAATCTATACAACACATTATTATAAAGCACTCTTTCAAAAGATTTTTGTTAAAGCATTATTTCAGCATTATTCAACAATATTCAACTTTATTCAATGAGGAGAAAAATGACTGAAATATAACAATTTCCTACTTATAAGTTCCTACAATCTCCTACTTAAAAAGTTCATCTTTCAAGCTTTTATAAGCATTCATTGTTCATTAAATATACTATTCAGATTTAATCAAAATAATTTATTGAAAATTAAATAATTTTATGGCTTACTCTAATATTCTAAAATTGAATTATAAAGCAAGAACATCATCATGTCAAAGAACATATTCTTTATCTCATCTTGTTACAGCCGTGTTTAATTTTGCAGCTACTTAATCCTTATCTATTATTAATATACATGATGTTTCCAATTCAATTTGAACAGATTTAAAGGTTACACGATGAACAGATTTACATACGGCAATCACTACAAGTTCACATGGCTGTCTGTTCTGCCATTAATACTGTGGAAAATAGAGCACCGGTCAGAGAAAGATAGCACATTACATGCCAAAGTACAATGCGAACAGTGAGAATTTGACAGAGCTTTGGTAAAAAAGACATTGCCTTATTTATGTTTTCTCCCATGTCATTAATATGATTGAATTTAATGGGCGTTGGCTATACCAGACTGGTATCAAAACGGAGGCAACGTCTAAATAGAAAACTAAAATGCATGTCTTCCAAGGGGACACTTCGGTAGTATTTTGTCAAACGCTCTTTATATATATTTTTCAAACAACAAACTAAAATATATATGCTGGATGTTACTTTGTAGTGATCTTTTTGTTCAGGTTGAGGCTTGCCTCCTCTAACTTTTGGTTTGTAGTGTAATCTTTTGTTATTGTTCTTTCTATTTTTAATATAAAAATTAAAACAGTAAAAAATAATTTATTTTTTTTATCATTTCATATTATTGTTAGGAATAGTCTCAAGAGATAATTGAGAGGGAACCCAAATAAGTAAAAATTCTGTTGGAAATTAGCACCCACTATAAATTGCACTAGAGTATTATGATCTCTGTTAGAAGATCTTACAATCCTGTTAGAACTTTATTTTTACAATGCATTAAGTATAGTGACCTGGTCAAGGGTCAGACCCTCTTAGGAGTCTTTTATAATTAACCCTGTTAGGGGTGAGGGCAAACTGTCCGAGAGCTCACTGTTCAAATGGTGAAGGTTGCAACCTTCTGAATAATAGATACACACTATATTTGGATCTTGATGAATTGTGAGGTAGACACACTGTCTTGATCAGTTCCAATGAATAGCATACACATAGACCTTCTCTTAATGGATCAATATTTCTCACCTTCTGCTCTGCTCTTATCTTTCAACTCTTTGCCATACTTCTAGTGATCACAAATGACTGGCTATAAGTATCTTTCTCTATATGATATAATCAAGTCATCCTGTTAAAACTTTCTTAAAATCATATTAGAGAAACAATACAACTCTCCAATAACATCTCAGTCGGCTATACTAAGCACGCAACATAAACTGGGACCTATCCAACTCAATATGAGTAGACACGTCACTTCACACTCTCGACTCCACCAAATCTACTACAACTTTACTCACAAGCTGAAACACATCATGCGCTCTTAACCAAACCTTCTCAACTCATAAAAAAATATTGGATTAATCACACATACCAAAATGATAGGCACAACTACTAAACTAATATAATCTCTATTGGCTCCATCAAATAAACTCAGGAAGCTACAAATGATGTATAGCAACTTCATAACTTCACTTCTACTGCACAACTAATTCTACATCCATGAACATAACATCACAAACATGTCTCCAACATAAATCTAAACATGCAAGGCTCCATGATAACCATACTAGCAATCACATATAGAACACTGCCTGTAACTGTAAGGAAACTCAGGTGCGGAAACAACTTCCTACACTAATCTCTAAAGGAAAGTATTGTGCAAATTATTTTAAATTCTTACAATTTCAGATTCGTTAACTACTTTAACAAAGATATTGCAGCCATATACCATGCATACAGAAAATAGAGAATGACACAATGATTTACCTTGGGGAAGCCTTTCGATAAAAACCCCAGCACTCCAAAACCTGCACAGTGTATTAATCAAAACTATTCTAGTTTACAATACACTTGCAATGCAAGTTCTTTTAGAAGAATTTCAACACTTGAAGATAAATTGTGGCAGCATAAACGTTCCAACTATACACTTAACTTCTCCTTTCTTCGCAACCCTAAAAAATGCTTATATCATGTGCTTCCCTTTTTAGGGCAACTTCCAAAGATAACTGTATTAGGGTTTTAGCATTCTCTAAGAAAATAGGAACCCAAATTTTTTTTTTGGGTATATTACTCAACATTATCAATTTCCACATGTCTTCACCTGTCATCGAAACTTCCACAAATAGCTCTTACATGTCATAGGCATCTGTCATGACCATTTCAGCCATGATCTCCTTACACACAATTCAAGATGCCGACACATCAAGTGGAGTGACACATCAATATGCCAACTAGACATGTACACTCAAACTTAATTACATTATTTTAAAAAAATACATTTAACAAAACAAATAATAAGAAGAGAAATTATCCAAGGTTGAGACACCTTATTCCTAACAGTAACTCTATCAGGAACATTGTTGACATAAACTACTACACAACTGTCTGTACTCATAATTAACCTCTATGTCTATGATATCATGCTGATAACATATCCATACAATGTATTCTCAAGGATTACTACATAAAGCTTCCACACATACTACTTACCATATGTTCTCATCAATGACAAACATATAGTCAACACTGGCTTGCTGGCAAATCTCCAACAATTTCCCCTTTTGGCATTGATGGAAACATATAGAATGAAAAACACCACCATTCCAACGGAAAAATTCTTTTATAACATTCTCCATTTCCTCATCAAAACTCCCCCAAGGATGAATCCTCCATTTGCTATAATATTCTACAATATTGTCCATTTCCTCAACTGTACTACTTCTATGACTGTATATCTGCTCCTTTTTACTATATATTAATCCCCCTTTCTATTAGCTTTTTATGACTATATACTACTCCCTTTTTAAATTTTTTTTCCATTACTATACACTCCCCCTTTGACATCAATGAAAGGGCGCCAAATCAATTTAGTACAGGTACTACTTCTAAAGTCGAGTAGTCAACCATTCATCAGTCACTGAGGACTGATTCTCTCTTCACAATCTCTAATCAGATTTAGGAAAGGGAATTACTCCCAGCTTCTCCAGTATCATTCGGTAGTGGCTTTGTGAATATATCTTCTAAATGATCTTTAGTACTCACATAATCCAAATTTACTTCCTTCTCTACAAATTTCTCTCTTAGGAAGTGATACTTTATCTCAATGAGTTTTGTCTTTGTATGCATAATAGAGTTTTTTGACACATTGATAGTGCTAGTATTGTCACAATGAATAACAATAGGGTAATCAATCTGAATTCTAAAATCCTTTATCATGTGCTTGATCCAAATAATTGTAGAACAATTCAATGCTGCAACAATATACTTCACTTCTGTTGTTGACTGATAAATATAATTCTGCTTCTTGCTTGTCCAAGTGACCAGCCTATCACCAAGAAATACTGCTCCTCTTGATGTATTCTTTCTATCATCAATGCATCCTACCCAATCCGTATTTGTATACACATGAAGCTCTATATTCTTCGAATTAGGATACCATAAACCATAGTCTATAGTCCCTTTCAAATATCTGAATATCCTCTTTACTGTCATAAGGTGACTTTGTTTAGGTCTGCTGCAAATCTTCCAACTATACCAACTGTATTAGAAATATCAGGTCTAGATTGAGTAAGATATATGATTTTACCAATCATAGACTTGTACAATGTTATATCTACTACTGGGGAATCATCTTCTTTTGTAATCTTGCATTCAGTTATCATAGGGGTACTAACTAGCTTGCAATCATCAATGTTGAATTTATTCAATATCTCTTTTACATACTTAGACTGATTAATGAAAATACCTTTCTCAGTCTGCTGCACATTCAATTCCAAGAATTATTTGATAGGTCCAATCATGCTCATCTCAAACTCGTTCTGCATCTCCTTAGCAAATTTTGCACTAAGCTTGTCATTACCACAAAAAACAATGTCATCAAAAAATATAGCAACAAGTAGTAGTCCTTTAGGTGTCTCTCTTATGAATAAGTTAATTTCTTCTGCTCCTTTCTTGAATCCAATCTTTGTCAAATATCCATCAAGTCTTTCATACAAAGCTCTAGGGGCTTGCTTAAGTCCATAGAGGACTTCTTTAATCTACATACCATATCAGGTTTGTCTAATAAAGTGAATCCTTCTGGCTGCTCAATGTATACTTCTTCCTTCATCTCTCCATTCAAGAATGCTGACATAACATTCATCTGATATACTTTAAAGTCTTTGAATGTCGCACAGGCTAGAAATAACTTTATGGCTTCTAATCACATGTCTGAATAATCAATACCTTCTCTTTGTGCATATCCTTTACATACTAATCTTGCTTTATTCCTCACTACTGTATCATCTTCATTCATCTTATTTTTGAATATCCACTTGGTTCCAATCACATTCTTATCACTAGGCCTTGGGACTAGTTCCCAAGTATCATTCTTAATTATCTAATCTAATTATTCTTTCATTGCTTCATGCCAATATGAATCATTACATGCATCTTCAACACTTAAGGGTTCAATCTGTGATAGTAAACATACCACTTCATTGCCTAATGAAATCTTTGCCTTTGATCTTGTCAAGACTTTGTTGCTCTGATCTCCAATGGTGTCTTCCTTTGAATGATATCTAGATGTAAACTTTGGAACTTTAGGTGATGCTGTCTCTTCTGCCTTCTGAGATTCTTCTTCACTTTTTTCAAGGTCATTGAACAATACATCAATGTTGTCAAATATTTCTTCACCAATTGTCTCTCTAGTGATAGGACTAGGCTCTTCTTCAATCATAGGTGTATAATCATGATATCTCTTTTGAATCATAAACTTTTCATCAATCTTAACATGAGAACTTTCAATGAATTTCTTCAATCTCAAACTAAAACATCTATAAGCTTTTCTTTTAGTAGAGTAACCAAGAAAAATACCTTCATCGCTTCTTGCATCAAACTTGCTGATTGCTTCATCTCTCTTGATGTAGCACTTTCTTCCAAAGATTTTGAAGTATTTCACTGTAGGAACATTACCAAACCATATCTCATAAGGTGTCTTGTTTGTGCTTGGCCTAAATTGTATTTTACTGTTAGTATAGACTGTTGTGTTAACCACATCTCTATAATAAGTGTGTGCAACTTTTCCTTCAATCGTGATGGGGTGCGCTGTGTCAAGGATGATCCTATTCGTTCTTTCTATAATTCTATTTTTCTAAGGGGTTATAGGTGCACTTAACTGTCTCTTTATCCCATGTTCTTCACAATACTCATAAAATCTATCAGAGGTGAATTCTCCTCTTCTATCTAATCTCAAACATTTTATCTTTAATCCAGATTCATTTTCAACCTTAGTTTTGAATATTTTGAACTTCTCAAATGCTTATGATTTTCCTTTCAAGAATGCGACCCACATCATTCTAGAATAATCATTAACAAATAGAATAAAGTATCTTTCACCATAGTATGATCTTGTTTGAGTTGGTCTGCATAGGTCTTTATGAACTAGATCCAACTTGTTCTCTGTCAAATTATGCTTGCTTCTGAATGAGTTCTTCACATGCTTTCCCATCACAAATTCCTTGCATATTGTATCAACTCACTTTTCTATGCTAGGTAGGTCACTAATTGCCTTTACATTGCTTATATTTACTATGTTATCAAAATTGATATGACATAGTCTTTTGTGTCATAACCAACTGTCATCTACTTTAGCAATTTAAAACAACTTGCTTCTAAATTAAGCTAAAAAACATTATCTTTTGTCTTTGAACCTAATGAAATCATTACACCATCCTTATTGTTAATGATGCACTTGTTGTCTTTGAATTCCAACTAATATCCTTTATCAAGCAACAGTCCAACACTAAGTAGGTTATGTTGCAAACCAGCTACATAAAAAAATCATTAGTGTTGTTCTTTCCATCCAATGTGATAGTGATTTATTACTCAATCGCAGCAAATAAGTTTTACCTACTATTGGATTTGAACCAATGACTCTCGCCGTATGAAAGCGATACTCTAACCACTGAGTTAAGTAGGTTATTTATTATCCTAGATAGAGTCGTACCTAGATTTTAGGCATAATTAGACATATAAACAATATGCCCTTAACTAGGATTCGAATGATTAAATCAAATATCATCCGTCTTGACAGAAAGTGATCTATTTTATTAGTATATCTTCAAGACTAAACTGTGAAGGGCTATAGCTCAGCTAGGTAGAGCACCTCGTTTACACGTGTGCCAATGGTTTTCAGAAGAGTTTTTTGGTTCATTCGGTTCATAAAATAGATTTGAGTCTTACTCTATGAATGATAGGTTTAGGAGCATTGTCTCCAAATCTAACCATGCCACCTTTGTATTTGTCTAGATGTACAAATGTATCTTTGTCTCCTATCATTTGATGTGAATATCCATTGTTAATAATCCAGTCTGTCCTAATGTCTGCTTGTGAAATCAATGCTAGCTCTTTTGCTTTCCTTTCATCTTCAAGATCCATCTCTTCAAACACCTTCTCCATGTCTTCAATAGAAATGAATCCAATTTCATCTTCTACTGAATCATCATCGGATACTCTATCTCCAACATAGTAACACTATTTTGTATACTTAGGCTCGTAGTTAGTTCTGAATTTCTTAACTCTTGTAGGACACTTGGATGCAAAGTAACCAATCTTATTATATGAAAAGAATTTAAAGGGTAATTGACCTTCATATTTTCCTTTTCCTTTCCTTTCTTTCTTATCAATTATAGCAATTATATCATCTATTTCTTTATCTTCATCTTCATCATCAAAATTAATAGAAGTGTTAAAGGATTTCTTACCATGGACTAATGCTTTGAAGGTTGTCTCACTTTTAGGCTCTGTCTTTAGTCTTGATATCTCAAAAGATGAAATTTTGTTAATTAAGGTCTCTCTCTTGAAAATATTTGAAAGATGCATAGTCTCATCTAGGTTGTTAATCTTGTTTTCATACTCTGTTCTAAGAGTAGTCATCAATGTGTCCATTATGTCTTCCTCTAAGATCTCTCTGGACCATTGTTTCTGATTTCGACAACTGCTTCATTAATCATTTGATTGTAAGCTCTGATGTTCTCCTCAGGTAGCAGCTCCAATGAATTATATCTTTTCTTCCATGTCTTTCTACATGAATTCTTTATTTGGGTGTCTCATTTAAACATGTCTTCTAAATACTTCCATATCGTGTAGGCTTTATCTATCTTCTTGATCTCTGAGAATTCACTGTCTAAAAGTGCATTGATAAGGGCTTCTTTTGAAATTACATTCTGAGTGAACAATTCCTTTTTCTTTTTTGTTGCTTCCTCCTTTGCTATGTCTTCTAAAGAGGGAATTTGAACTTCTCTGGTAGCTACTTCAAAGATCTCAAAAACAATATACTACAAATGTGTTATCATTTTATTCTTCTAGTCAAGATAGTTCTCTTCATCAAACTTAGTACTTTCTTTTCTAAAGAATGTCATTTGATCAACCTCAAACTGTTAAACTTTTTCTCCGGGGCAACTGGCTCTAATATCAATTGTTAGGAATGTTAGAATTTGAAAAGATTATTAATCCAAAAAACTAGTGCAAAAAATAGATATCTTAACTATGAATGCAAATGATACGAAATCAAAATAGAAACATAAAGTTAGTCTCCAAGAGAGTAATGCAAATACTAGAAGCAAAATAGTATTAAGAGGATGCAAAAGCAAGAGATATACAATGTATATCCAATGTTTCAAATACATGAGAGCTAGCCTATTTATATAGGCAAGAGCTAGTGGGACTAGTTGGAGTCAACCTTCAACCACATCCTCTCTAGAAGAGTAGTTGGAGTCAACCAACTACTAAATAAGGTAGTTGGAGTAGTTAGACTCAACCACATTTTTAGGAGTAGTTAGAGTCAGCCAACTACCAAATAACGTAGCTGGAGTAAATAGATTCAACCACATCTTAGGAGTATTTGGAGTCAAAGTATGAACCAACAATGTCCTCCTAATAATATCTAAAAATAATAATTCCTCCTAATGAATAAGTTCACCTAAGTAAACTTTAAGTCAAGAGTGAAATGGAAAATAACCATTCACTCTAACACCCTCCCTTAAGTGCAACTTAGGGAGAACAAAATAGCTTATGGAGCTCGATAATAAAGCCATTTTGGGTACCCATGTACAACTAAAAAAACATCCTCTCATAACTGGAGAAAAGGAGAAAAACCTTGTGGGAGAAAACTCCTCTCCAAAAGAGAGTAAAAAAGGAAACCAAGATGCATGAATGGATGGAGTAATCATGACCCCCCATTATCACATACATCATGTATATTCAATGAAGAATCCCCTCAAAGGAAGGAGAAAGTTAGGACTCTGAGTGAGAGGAAGAAACCCCCTAGAAGATGAGGCATCCCACACCCCTAGCAAAGTGCACAAATGAAGGAACTTGCTCCTAGTGAATGGTTTGGTGAAGATATCAGCAACCTACTCAGAAGTCAGACAATAGAGAAGGTCAACGACGTGGCCATGGATGAGCTCTTAGATGTAGTGCATGTGGATCTCTATTTGTTTGGTCCACTGATGATGGACCAGATTTCGTGAGATCTGAATGGCACTCTGGTTGTCACAATATATGACTGATGGTCATCTAATTTGGATACCAAACTCAGTGAGAATATTTTGAATCCAAATGGCCTTAGTGGTAGTATTCACAGCCCCTTGATAGTCAGACTCAATAGAAGATAGAGAAAAAGTAGACTGCTTCTTGCTTAACCAACAAACATGACCCAAACCAAGTGAGAAGCTATAACCTGAAGTAGACTTGTGATCCTAAGAATCACCCGCCCAATTTGAATCTGTGTAGCCCACCAAGTCAAGATCAATACCTACTACATAGTCAATCCCAAAACTATGAGTACCTTGAATGTAGTGAAGGATCCGCTTGACTGCTTTCCAGTGCAGCTCATGAGGCTCTTGCATGAATCGAGAGACCATGCCTATAGCATATGAAATGTCATGTCTTGTATGAGTTAGATAAATGAGACTCCCAACAAGTTGCTAGTACAAAGTGTCATCAACAAGTGGAGAAGTACAATGAGCCTCAAGTTTGAATCTAGAAAGAAAGGGAGTTAGAGTAGGCTTACAGTCAGCCATATGAAACCTTGAGAGAAAATCTAGAGCATACTTGGACTATGTGATGGTGATCCTAGAAGAAGACTAAAATATCTCAATCTCGAGAAAGTAATACAAGTCTAAGTCAGTCATTAAAAACATATCATGAAGGGTAGTTTTGACAAGCCCAATGGTGGATGAAGAACTCCATGTGATCAACAAGTCATCAACATAAAGAACCAAAAATAGGAGTGAATCATCCTATTGTAGAATGTAGACATTGGGATCAGAATGAAACTGAGTAAACCCAACTGATAGAAGGATGGAATCCATCTTGGCATACCAGGCCCGAGGAACCTGTTTGAGGCCATAGAGAGACTTTTGAAGATGACACACTAGTGAAGAATCCTAAACGAACCCTTGTGGTCGCTCCATGTAGATCTCCTCCTGAAGTTCACCATGAAGAAAGGCACTCTTCACATCCATCTAATGTACTTCCCAATGATTAGTTGCAGCAATGGCAATAACAAGTCAAATAGAATTCATTTGGGCAATTGGCACAAAATTCTCAGAGTAGTCAATCCTAGGAACCTCAGAGAATCCTTTGGTGACCAAGCCAGCCTTATGCTTGTTAACCAACCCATCTGCAATAAATTTTGTTTGATAGATCCACTTACATCGAACAAGTTTTCTTCCCTTAGGAAGAGGGACAAGATCCCAAGTATGGCTCCTCATCAAGGAACTATACTCCTACATAGCTATATCCCATTCAGGATTACCAGAAGCCTCATGAAAATACTATGGATTTGAGGCGGTAGAAATAAAGACATGTGGAGCATCGTGGAACTGTGAATGAGTTAGCCTAGTGTCTGATGGATCTCCAACCCAATCACCTACACACTGCAATGTCTGTCTAGCCCAAAGTGTATTGGAGGATGGATAATTTAGAGGAGAATCATCAACCTCTGATTGATGACTAGGAGAGGAAGGAGGTGAGTCTTCTGAGTTACTCTCTGCATTAGAAGTGGAGATATAAGAAAACATAGGTGAATGTGACTCATCAGAATATGTGTCATGTATTCCAAGTGACTCCAATGTCAAAGTAGAAGGATTTGGAGAAGTGATAGAAGGTGAGCTCGAAGACCCCTCCTCAAACTAAACACTCCTCTCAATGAACAACTCATGTGTAGTAGGGTGGAGCAATTGATAACCCTTCACACCATCAGGATAACTTACAAATATGCAAGGTTTGCTTTGCGGATCCAAGGCCTTGTATTTATCTACAAGAATGCGGGCCCATGTAGGAGAACCAAAAACTCAACAGTTCTTAACTGATGGTTTCTGACCGCTCCAAGATTCAAAAGGAGTGACTCCCTTTAAGGCTCGATGAGGAACACAGTTTTGGATATAACAAGCATAGTTGATGGCCTCTACCCAATACTATGGTGCAAGAGATCTGGAGTGAATCACCCAGTTCACCATTTCCTTCAAGGACCTATTCCTTTACTTTGCAACATTATTTTGTTGAGGATTGTATGGAACTAAATGCTGTGAATCAATCCCCTCTGAAGTGCAATACCTCTCAAACTGATGATTGACAAACTCACCACCATTTTCAGTGGACAAAACTTTGATGGCTTTCCTAGATTCATTATCTACAAAAGTTTTGAAGTCCTGAAAATGATCAAATACCTCTAACTTTTACTTGAGAAAGTATACCCAAGTATATCAAGAAAAGTCATCAATGAATGTGAGGACATATCAGGTCCTACTAAAAGAAGGATGTTGAAATGGACCAACCACATCAATATGAACTAACTCCAGTATCTATGAACCTCTCCATGCCTTACCTTTGTCAAACTTTTCCTTAGGATGCTTACCAAAAATGCAACCTTGGCAAACACCACTTGAAAACTAAACTGAAGGAAGCCCTGTAACCATCTTCTATTGATTGAGCTGCTACAAGTAGCAGAAGTTTAGATGGCCAAACCACTCATGACATAATCTACTCACATCATTATAATAAGTGAGCAAAGCAATTGAAGGAGAATTAGGAACAAAGTGAGAAAATAGATAGAGTCATGATTGATGATTTTCTCTCCCAACTGTAACTGTAGCACCACTGTGTAACTCATAAATTTTCACTGAATCAGGAGTAAACTCAACTTGCTTGCCTGAATCTGTGTGAGTGATTTGGTATACCAATAGGAGATTAGTTGATAATGAGGGCACACAAAGAATATCGTGGAATGTTCCATCCCTAACATCAATAGACCCTCTCCCACACACCTCAACAAGAGTGTCATCACCCATAAAAATGGAAGACATAGAGGCTGGCTCCAAAGATGCAAGTGCTTCCTTAGATGAAGCCATGTGGTGCGAAGCACCTGAATCAAGAACCCAAGTGGATGGTGAAGAAGCAGTTGCAACAAGGGCCTTGCCCTTTCCTTTCCCCTTTCTATTTTATTTTGCCTTGTCAGACCCCTCATTAGAACTTTGTTTGATAGACTTAGGAATACTGATATTATTCTTCTCAAGAATATGTGTCAAGTGATCGATTTGTTTCTTCAGACATTTATGTTCATCATGATCAGGTCTTTTAAAATAGGCACATTGGATCTTCTCTTTTTTAGGCTTGTCACCTCTGGAAGATTGGGTCTCATTAGTTGCTTTTGAAGAAAATGATATCTGATCCTTCTTCTCCATGTTATTCTTTTGTTTCTTAGCCTTACTATTGTTATTACTAAGTTTTATCCTTTTTGCTCTTTTGTGCCTTGGTTGGCAGCCAAAGCATGTGACTTAGAGGACTTAAGAGTGCCCATCTGGATTATCTTGTCATGTTCTTGAGTGAGATTGATAGCAAAATCATCTAAAGATGGCATGGTGAATTGAGTACCAAGTGCACCCCTAGTGGCATAGAAGGTAGAAACAAAAACAAAATATTCTGAACTTAGTTTAGAGAGAATACTAAGAATCAATTGTTCATCTTTCTTTTCAATTCTGCATTGTTTTAACTGTAGCCTTAGTGACTTCAATTTAGTGAAGAAATCTTGAATTGTGTTAAAATTGCCTAGACTTAAACTTATGAGTTCATTCTCCAACATATGACCCCTCATTGAATCTTGTGTGCCAAATAGTATTTCTAGCTTTGTCCATATTTCATTTGGTGTACTCAAAGACTCAATGCGAAAGAGAAAATCAGGATAAACAGACAAACACAATGTTCCATATGCCTCATCACATTTATTAAGCCACTTAGGCTTATCTTCATCTTTAGCATGTTCAGTTTCAAGTCCCATAATTATCCTATTTAATGGACATCTTTCCTTAAGTGAATTGTCATGCGTGATTTCCACTCAAAGTAATTGTATGGAGTTAGGATGGGCACATTTGGTTGATCCATGATGAAGAAATGTAGATAAGAAATACTAAAATGAAGAAAATTGAACCAAGGCAACCCCCCCTTTTCACTCAATTTGAAGAACCTCCCCAAGAAAATATGATTTGGCACTTTATATTAGTGTGTTTACAACTGCCACTAGCAAGAAATGCTATGTGGTCTTGATTTCAATGCATTACAAAACCATCACAAAGAGCATATGCTGAAAATAAAATTTTGGTATAGTACTCAAAGAAATAAATAGTACCACTATGATCTACTCAAAAAATATGCACTTTCAAAAAAAGAATAGCCTCGATATGAGGTCGTATGAGAAAGTTATGATCCTCCAAAATTTTCAAAATGAGAACTATGCAATGTTACAACTGAGAATCTAAAATTTCTAAAAAATCTCTGCACTAAAATAAAAAAAATGTTTGCACTAGTGCATAGAACACAAAAAAAATAGCCAAAATAAAAAAAAATTCATGAGAAATGGAGTTCGTATGAGCAAGAACGGAGCATTTGAAATCTGTCTTCAAATTTGCAACTACCAACAGAGAGGGGTATTGTTGTAGCTTTTCGAGTTTGATTCTGCAAAATATACAAACTTAATGAAAAAATAAAAAGATACCTAGATGGTTTTTCTATGTTGCGAACAAAATCCAGAAGACATTTTTTTTTATAATGTATAGAAGATGTTGATCTAGTGTAAATGAGACACCTTTAGCTAAAAAAAGAGACCTCAACAACCAAAGAACAACACACGAAGGTTTGAATCTAACTTTCTCAAGCCTCTTGGACGCATTGGAATAGCTAAATACGCTGTCAATATAACCAAAAATGTTGCAATCACCCAAATTACATAAAACACATGCAAAACCCTAGAGACTAAAAAAATTTCCGTCAAATTTTTCTGATTCTCAAGATCATCCGAAGATGCGAGAGAAGAGCATATTGGATTTTTTGAAATCTATAATAAAATTTATTAGCCCCTCTAAATCTCTCAAATATGAAAATTGAAATCTACTCATGCACATAGAAAAGCTCTGATACCATGTTAGAATTTGAAAAGATTATTAACCCAGAAAACTAGTGCAAAGAATAGATATCTAAGCTATGAACACAAATGACATGAAATTAAAATAGCAACATAGAGTTAGTCTCCAAGAGAGTAATGCAAATGCTAGAAGCAAAATAATATTAAGAGGATGCAAAAGTAAGAGATATACAATGTATCTCTAATGTTTCAAATACATGAGAGCTAACCTGTTTATATAGGAAAGAGCTAGTGGGTGTAGTTGGAGTCAACCTTCAACCACATCCTCTCTAGAAGAGTAGTTGGAGTCAACCAACTACTAAATAAGGTAGTTGGAGTAGTTAGACTCAATTACATCTTTATGAGTAGTTGGAGTCAACCAATTGCCAAATAAAGTAGTTGGAGTAAATGGACTCAACCACATCTTAGGAGTAGTTAGAGTCAAAGTATGACCCAACAATATCCTCCAAATAATATCCAAAAAATAATAATTCCTCCTAATGAATAAGTTCACCTAAGTAAAATTAAGTCAAAAGTGAAATGGAAAATAACCATTTACTCTAACAAGGAATAGTCCCAAGAGATAACTGAGAGGGGGGATGAATCAATTATCTACAAGTTTCAATTCTTTATCTAATTAAGTATATATTAACATTAAGCACAAAAACATAAAGATAACACTTGAACACAACACCAATATTTTGGTTACAGGGAAACTCAAATAGGTAAAAACCCTGGTGGGAATTAACACCCACTATAAACTATACTAGAGTATTATGATCCCTGTTAGAAGACCTTACAACCCTGTTAGGAGTTGATCTTTACAATGCATTAAATACAATGACCATGTCAAGGGTCGGACCCTGTTAGGAGTCTTTTATTATTAACCCTGTAGGGTTGAGGACACACTATCTGAGAGCTCACTACTCAAATGGTGAATGTTGCAACCTTTTGAATAATAGATACACACTATATATGGATCTTGGTGAACTGCGAGGTACACCTGTTGTCTTCATCAGTTCCAATGAATAGCATACACTTTCTTCTTTGTCACATAGAGCTTCTCTTGATGGCTCAATACTTTGCACATTCTACTCTGCTCTTATTTTTCAACTCTCTGTCATACTTCTAGTGATCACAAATGACCGCACTACTACATAAAGGGGTATCTTAAGACATTTATTTAAGATGAAATTTATATTTTGTCTTAAATATTTTAAATTATTATTTTAAATAAAAAAAAAACTATTCCTATTGTCTAAATGAAAAATTAAGACAGAATGCATGCAGTTTTGATATTAGGCGGCAAAGGGTAGAGAAAGGCGGAGGAAGTAATTTTTCACAGAAAATGCCAGAGATTTGAGATTAAAAATCCATATGCGCGCTCTCGCCTAGACTTTTCCAGCTGCAGCTTCACCCATGATGAAGTCATCCGTATTTCTTTTTAACTTTTTCTGTTCTTTTTCTACTGTGTTGTATTTCCATTCATAAATTTCAATGTCCAAAGATTCTCTTTTCATCTATATGCGTGTTGTCGTGAAAACCCTGAACAACATTTTAATTTTTTTGTTATTTCCTACTTCACTTATATCGAAAATGTGTGTTTAAGACTTTTTTGGGGATGAGATTCATTCTAGGTTTAAGTTTAACTTTTTCAGGTTTATTATAGGTTTAATTTTTGCACAAACCCCTTTCCAAGATTTCTTTGACAACAGAATCATATAAACGTTACAATTTATACAAAGAACATTATGTTCTTCTCCGATTCACACAAGCCACATCGATCCATGACCAAACAAAAAAGCCCTAATTTAAAAAATCCCAACAAAACCCTAATGAACATCTAAAGATCGGAAGCTTTAGTATCTATACTTGGTAGAATAATCCTCGGGAGATATGACATGCCCACAACCTTTCCTGGCACCTCTGTAAACAGTCTCGATGATGCCAATAAACTCCTTGTGTTTAAGAGCCCAATCGATCTTTTTATTATTCCCCATCCCCAAATCGATCATAATGTGCTTATTGCGGAAGAAGAACATTACTGGGCAGGGATCGTAAAGGTCATACATGGTGTTGAAATCAGGGACCTCCGTTATGCCCACCAGGTAAATGACGGCAAAATTCTTGACAGAAACTGCAACACTTGGAAGAACTTCGTCCATCTGCATACACGTGTCTCAGTCATGGCCAAATCGAAGCACAACAAATTGCTCCTCCTCTGACAGAATTGCCCGATCCACAGCCCATCTTGAGTGCAGATGAGGAAGAAGATATGACATTTCTCTCAATTCTCCTCTGTTTGTTGCCGAAGTTTGACATAAGGGCTATCCTCTAGAATTTTTGTCTCTATTCTAGGTTTAATTTTAAATTTGTCAGATTTTGGAACGAAGGTTTTCACAAATGCATTTTGGCAGATTTGTTTTGGTGGTCTTTGGTTATTTCTAGATCTGTTTTTCTTTCAATTTTCTGTTTACATAAGATATCAGTCTTGTTGGTTTAGGCATGTATGTTCCTTGAAAGTATCCTAATAAGCTGGACTAACTTCACACAATAGCATGCCAAATTTAGTTGAGGGTTGTATTCAATTGTTTGAAATTAGTGATTACTATTGCAGCCATATGTCATCATTTCTCAAACAACAGTAACTTTTACAATCGATGAAGTCCTTTTTTATGATTGTTTAATATTTTGAACATTCTTCTCTTTTATTGTGGAAATAATTTTAACATATTTAATATATATCTCTGCAGAAGTGGCCCAGTGGTGAAATGTTATGGCTTATGAAGCAGAATTTTCATTTCCCATCCGAGGAGAAAATAAGAAGGATGCTGACACCTGAGAATGTAAGATTACAAGTGTTTTGTGATGACATTTACTGAATACATCAATTTTAATCTACTGACTGTGTTTGTGTTCTACTCCCTTAAAATTTTGAAATTCTATTGTCAGTTTTTTTTACTATAGGTAAAATAATAAATTTCACTATAGGATCAATCATTATGGTTTCCTCATATATTATGGTTATTTAAAGCTTCATTTTATTGTAATCTGGCTGGTAAACTTTAGTTTGAATGAATATTAATTTAAAATTCTTTCAACTCTCTTGAATCTGAAATACAAATTTTAAGGCCTGATCATTTTTCAAGACGAGGAAGCATGCATAAATGGGTGCAAGTCCATAAATATGGAAACCAAAGACATGAATATGGCACATGAATGAACAACTTGTAAGGGTATCTTAATGAAAGGTGTCCGTGTGAACAGTGATATTGTGTGTTTGTGTTTAAAATTGTTGTGTCCTGTTTACTGTGTTTTTCTCCCCCTCTGTTTTGAAATTCAACATTTGGTATCAGGGTAGCTCTATATGGTTAACAAAGTTAATTCTAAGATGCTTGTTTCCATTCTCAATTTTTTTTGTGAAAATCATATCCAATGAGAGATTGAAATGATCCACAAATCTGGAGATGCCGAAGTCTTCCAAGATTATGAAAATGTGACAAAAACTTGGACAACCACCTTAGAGTTCATTTTTTGGAGTCTTGTCAAAGAATGACTATCTTTTAATACCCAGGACTTTCCCTACACTACCAACACACCACTAATTTGGGCCCATCTCACAAATTTAGATCTAAATCGCTGACAAGATAGCCATGTAGGGTTTAAATCCATTTATTTCTCTTGCTAAATAAAATCCTCCCAAATTCAACAATGGTCTTCAACATTTTCAGGTATTTCATACATATGAAGAAGAGAAAATTATGAGAAGAAGTCAGGTACAAATCATCATCATTGTTATATATGTTACTATTTCCTCTTTCTAATTAATATGTTGGGGAAATAAAAAAAATTAAAATCAATGTAGAGTCAGACAGATCTTAATGCTAGAAAATAGAGTCACTCTATCTCAATTGAAAGAGAAGCACTATAATTATTCCTCAGATGTAGCATATTTTCCTAGGACGTATTGGGCACGTTGGGTTACACCTGCACAATATTCTGCAGATTTAAACTTGATCACTGTTCATTTTTTTTATACAAAAAGTTTTCTAGATGGGTGTTGAATATGTGGGAAATTTGACCTTAAATTACTGTTGCTAGGTTTTTGTAATTCACTTGAAAAAATTCTCACACTCGATGCTCACTTCATATTTTTATATTATTTCTTTTCATTGGTCAAATTGTATGCTTCAAAATAGAATATTAGTCAAATTATGATATTGCTTTCAAGATTCAATCGTATAGTTTTTCAAGTCAAACTCATTAACCCATATTTCATGAGTAGTGCTTCACAAGATCCAATCTCTTATGGGAAAGCACTTTGCACTCATTGCATCTAGGTGATGCTCACAAAAGCAGACATGTATGTGTTATAGGATGGACATGAAGAATAGTTGCAGATTATGTAGTCCCTGCTATGTTGCTTTTCTAGACTAGAATTTCATACATACCAACAGGTGAATATCCTGAGGATGTTCCAAGGTGCTTTCAGTGCAGTCACCTGGCATGACACTGTCACTCAAAACTGGACTGTAATAAGCTTCTCCTTTCCCTTTCGCCTCTTCCTCTTCTAAATCTCTCATGGGATCTCCTCTCTCTCATAACCGTCAGGTACGATTCTATTTTTCTGAACCCCCTTTGCTGGACTGACAACCATAACATTTGCTTGTTCCATTAACTATTGGGTCTTGTGGTGAAATTAAAATCATTTCTTTTCAACTACTTGGAAATCTACCTTTTCCATTTTGGTCTATTTAATCACCTCTGAATATGTTCCGGCAGGGTCCATATAATCATGTAATGAATCAGAGTCATTACCATGAGAATAGTTCATGCTTTAGCATTACACCATATCCATTTGAAGAGCCACAAAAAATGTTATATCTCCATGAGCAACAAGTTAATAACCTTCCAAACTACATTGTTGGAGTTCTAGTAGCCTTTGATGTTCTACAATTGAAACTCTTTGAGTTCAAAACCTTTTGTAGTAGCCTTTACCATTAGTTTTGTTTCTTGTAATGCATGCCAAGCTTCATACCTTTCACCTGTTTAATAAGCTTTTCCATTACTCAACAATTTCTTTATTAATATATGAATTTTTCCTTAAAAGAAGTGTCTGGCTTCAATTTGATATGAATATGTTTGAACAATCCCAAAACAATAGGCTCTAGCATGACCTATGCAATGCAAGAATATTTAGAATATTAAAAAGATTATACAAAAAGAGATAGATTCCATTGTTCAAGTCTTGCCATTTTACATTAAATCTACTTCTCAAGCAATTACAAGTTTACATCCTCTTACTGATTTAGTCTTGTAGGAGCACAACTCTATACCAGTCTACTTCAGTTTTCTTTTGTATCTCCACTTCAGGTGTGGCCAAAATAGATCCCCATGTTTTCACTAGTGATTATCATTAAAATAAAATGGCTGTCTGTAGATAAGCTATTGATAAGCCAATGCAGGATTTTTCATGATTACATCCCAGTTCGAGTATGTACAGTTTTATACTTTTTTGGTTCTTGAGCTTTTAGGATTTCATGGAGGTTAGGGTTACTGATACTTTTAGTTTCTACAAGATAGTTCCAAACATTCCATATGTATTTCTAGTTTTCCATTCACATTGTCAAAAGGTCAACATTTTTAGATGACTGATTTTCTCGCTTTATTTGTACTCTTGTTAAAGGCACTCATGAATCTCATGGGATTCTTGGTTTTAGTGAAGGCTATAGTACATTAGATTCTAGAATAATTTTTTCATAACAAGAATTTTCATGTTTAATGCATCATAGCAATTTTTTCTTTAGTCCCATTTTATGAAATATAAAGATTGAAGAGATTTTGTATATCTGATTTAATTATAAATCCTGAAGTTCAATCCTCGTTTGGTGTTGTAGGTTTCTTTTGAAAATTTGGAGAATCTAAATGAGTTGAAGCTGTTCTGAATCAACCTGGAGGTGAATTATATCAAACTTGGATTATTTATCGCTTAATTTTATTTTCTCTTGCTCTTTAGGCTAATCCATAGTTTCATTTCACAGAAACACAAAATTAGTACTGAAACTATTTGACTTTACACGTTCTCATTATAATTCCATGAGTTGGAGTAGCTTTTTACGATTATGGTTTATCCTTCAAGGTGTATGTTTGCATTTAAGTTTGTCTTGGTTGTTGTGCCCTACATATAGTTCTTTGAACATGCATTTATCAGTTCAAATTATTTTCTATTGTTGCTTGTTTGTAACTTGCCTCTTTTTCCTTTTTTCCTCAATGTTAGATTTATTTAGTCCTAACACTCTGATTGCATTTTTATTGGTTAAGAAATGAACTTAAAAGGACGTGTGTGAAATTGGATGATCTAATTACAAAATGGAAGCCCCATTGGATCACCTACTTTTTTTGTCATTCTTGATGCTATTCAGTATTATGCCATGTTTTGGTGGAATAACTAGTAGGTATGTGCGAAGAGTTGAAGCATCTGTGGACATGCCTGTGGATAGTGACGTTTTTGACATTCCAAAAGGTTGTAATTGTCCTTAATGGGTAATTAATTTCTCTTGTGGGAAATTTTGTTGTAGAGGAATCAACCAATTTTCCAAGATTATTAGTATTTTATTGAGCATGTTCAGCATAGAATTTTAACTTGAGTTCAAGAGACTCTTGCTTCTATGATCTCATGGTTGTTTAACATTTGGATTTCGATAATTTTCTTAAATTTTAAAATTATAAGTTTCATACTTCCTAATAGAGATGTTCATTTGGTACCTCCTCTATAGGATGGCCTTAGAATTAAGACTGATGGTTTCTCTAGGGGTAATCATGGACCAACTTGTATTGGAAGATTTAGCCACGATGATTTGCTGTTGTGCAGTTCTTTTTTTTATGGCTATTCATGGTGGGACTAGTAATCAAATGGAAGCTGGTGCTCTTCTTGTTGCTTTTTAGAAAGCTTGAGAGTTCGGTTGGAAGCATGTTGTATGTGACATTGATTCTATGATTTAGTATTCTAAGTGTTCTTCTTGGCATCTGATGCCTTTTGCAGCCCAATCCCATTATTTATCTCCACACTTCTATTCTATTTTTTTTGTTCATATTTCTTGCAAATGCAATGTTGTTGCTGATTTCGCTTGCTAAATGGGCGGCTTTGGATGCTCCCGATAAATGGAAAGTTTGAAATTGGGATTCTCTTTCTACTGAACAGATTACTTAATTCTTACATCTACTTCAAAAGAATGTGGCCTATATTTCTTGACTTGTTGGTTTGGTGGGAAACTTGATTTTGACTCCTACTTATTTTTCTTAATGCAATAACCATGACTATTAAAAGAAATTTTTTTCTTTTATCTTTGTTTTTTACGATAGTATGTGTTTTATTTCTGCCATCCAGGCAGATCTAACCCATCCAGTGTGTGACTAAGGAACACCGAGCTCTAATTCTAAGATGACATTCAATTATTATTTTTTCTTCTAATAATAACTTAACCAAAAAAATATACTAATTTCTCATCATATAATAATCTATTTATAATATTACTTATATTAAAAAATAATTCATACATTTACCATATCATAGCCATAGTTACTCTAAATGATTTTTTTCCTTTTTACTATCTCTAATTTGATATAATTTCACGGTAATGTATATGACTGTACTCTATTCTTTTCAGGCGGGCAAAATTGTTTGGGAAGTGCCAGCAGTACACAGAGATGGAAGTATTTCTAATATAACTGAAACTCAGGATTTACCTGCTCCTACATTCAATGTCACACAGTTGACGAATTTGTTTATAAAGAAAGGCCTCAGTCAAGAAGAAACGATCGTTCTATCAGGCAAGCACTGCATTGTCAAGATTAGATAAACATAAATTATAACATCTAGTAAAGAAGAAAAAATATTTTAATGTCAGTATGCTATTTCACAGGTGCTCACTGATCACACTCTTTTTTTTGACAGATTGTTTACCGAGGTTGTAATAGGTCAAGAATCAGGAGTTTTGTCTACTACATTTATTTGATCGTGTATTTTGTCTATTTTGAGAATTCAGGTTCATATTATTCAAGGAGACACATGTTGGCAGTAGTGTAATTGTATCACGGGTTACAACCTCTGAGCCTGGATCCAAAATTGTTCTTTACGGTACTGAGCAATCCAAGTAACAATATTCTTCACAGGAGATTGTTACTAGCTACAAGTATTATAACTATACATCAGGATACATTCATCATTGGACAGTGAAGAAATTGAAGGTGGGTGATTCCTTTTTCCATTTACTTGTGTTTATATTCAAAATAGATGGAGTCTTCGGTAACAAAAAATGTATATTAACAGTTAACTTGATTAGAAAATTGTTTGTCCACATATTTAGATATAAAATAAATATCCTAGGTTCTGTTTGATTCTTTTGTATAATTAGTTAATTGGGGTGATAGCAACTTTAGAGTTGGTATTCAATTGTAAAAAGCTCATTGTTAACAGAACTCTGCAGTTGTCTGTCTTGTCTTAACTTGCCAGACAAACTCCACTATTTGTAATCTTGGCCTGTGTTGAACTTCGTTGCTTAAGATGGCCCTTGGCATCAGAAAGATCAGTAAAGGCTTAGAAGTTGGAACAGATATACTCAATGTCATTTGACAGTTATACACATGTCAATCATATGCTAGGTTTGTCTCCCAGACTCTACAGAACATACCACAAAATGTGGGAGTATGCTGAAATCTACAGGTAAGCACCCAGTATCTGAAAAAAGTACAATATTTGTACATTAAATTTCATCCCTTTGGATGTTTTATATAGCTTAACAGTTGTGAACCTGTAGACCAATTGGGCTCATGGATTTAGTTAAAACTTTTTCGTTCCAAAACTTTGACCAACATATGACTTATCCAAATTCAATTGTATCCTTTCAACACAACTTGGCACTGGTCACCGAATTTTCAAAATGAACTGGATTATCTCACAAAATTATTTTCCATTTGATTGAGAAGTGTCCATATGGAAGATCTACTCTCTTCTCATTTACTGGCAAGTGTTGGCTACTCAATTTGTTTAATGTCTTTTCAGCCATTTTACCAAAATAAGAGTTTACATGTAGTTACTCCTTGAAAATAATAGACATTAAACCTCTCTATCTCTGGACTCAAGGATACACAAGTACATGAGGAGTGCTTACTGAAAGAAAGAGAAGCCAACAGCATTGTCGCTAAGTGTCTAAGCATTAGATTGAAAGGCTAGTACACCATGCAGGCATTTTTCTCAACAGTGTATTTGCAATTATAACAGAATTTCCAGAATCCTCTTCCTGCAACTAAAGGTTTGAAGTCACCACTGCTGCTTCATAAGTCAAAGTACAAACATTTGCACTTCTACAGGCTTTTGGACTCCAGAATTTGAATGTTTTTACTTTTTAGGGAATAATTTTTCTCTTTAAGATGCCTCAAGGCTCAAACAAACTAACTTCTGTAATCTTCAAATTAATGTTTATGATTCATGAACTATTCAAAATTTGCAATTTTGATATACAGTTTGAGGAGAGAAGAGAACCAAGGGTTGATAACAAAATGAAGATTGTTTTATACTTGTCGCAATAAAGTCTTCTAAAATAGGTTATCTTGTGAATTGCTGCATTTGAGAAATTTCTTCTTAGAACTTATCTATGATTGTTTGCTTCTTTGTGGCAGTGAAGGGATGAATAAAAATATCGAATCCGACTAGCTTGAATTTAACCTGAAGCACATAAGGTTAGATCTAAACTTTGATGGGACAGTAAGGATGAATGGAGCACGATACTTTATGGGTAATTATTAATAATATGCACATCCTGGCCTAAATTCCTTTTCTGGATGTTCTGGGGGCAGGGTAGCCTCCTCCCTGCCCCCTGCTTTATTAAATGGAAACTGGACACCCACTAAAATGGGGATGTCCTATATTTTTTTCTAAAATTGGGGGCATCTTTTGTTGTAGCGAGTTAAGGCATCTCCCCATGCCTGCAAATTTCAAACAGAAACAGAAATGTGGAAAGCTTTCCATGAGATTTGTCTTACAGATCAATCTTTTTCATGGGCAGCAGAAGGTAGAGTGAGACACCTAGGTAGCCTTCCAGATTTAGTGAAGCTAAATTGATAGTGCCCGTCTGCTGAAATTTGATACGTGATTCCAATGCATCCTATTAGGAACTGTGAATGCTCATTTCTTTGACAAATGTGAGTTGAACCAAAATTCATTCACCAACAAAATGGTAAATTAGCTCTTTTCCATACATAAGAAAGAATGTACATTGGAGGACATCACTTATTAGGAGCAAGGAATAATTTATAAAATACATAGACTGTTGGGACAACATTAGTGCAATTTTGCACTTTCAGAAGTTTTGTAATCTTTAAGAACATTTGACAACTTTTGAAAAAAAGTTTGACATATGACCCCAAACTATTACAAATATGTCCAAATAGGTCTAATAGATCCTCATACATGATAAAATACCATTTAGAAATATTTTGACAAGTTTTTGATATTATGACAATATTTGTCAATAATTTACAATATCCCATCCTTTTCCTGACAACTTTGCACCAAGACCTAAAAAATGATTGGAGACTTGCCTCTGTGCCTGCAAACAAACTTTGTTCACCCCTATACTTGACTGTCCATCCCTTCCTTCTTAATTCATTCTCAAATCCACCTACTTGTCCTCGCTCTATACCTTGGCTTGCCTCATCTCCTACCCCCATTTTCACCTTTAGATTTCTTGCTCTTAGGACCCCTGTCGTTTTAGATCCCCCAACCTCTGTAACAGCAACATATGACTGCCTTTAACTTCTCTTGGAACCAAAGGACAAAGTACTGCCCCTATCATGATCTCATCATGTCTTTCTATGCAATCTTACACCTTCATTGTCAATTCATCTTGGGCCTTCTCTTGGACTGCCTTTGTTAAAACTAGATTTCTCCTTACTTATGTCATCTCAGTGCCCTCAAGCCTTGAAGTGGCTGCAACCTCTTCCCTTTTGCTTTCTTCAATCTTCACAAACTCCTTTTTGCCAAACATTATGACCTTGGCTGCCCGGGACTTCTCACTATCTTCCCCTTGCAACGGTGTAAGTGTAAAGGTTTTCCCATCTTTTTCAATCTGATAGGTACTGTTTCTACCATCATGCATGGCTTGCCTATCAAATTGCCAAGGCCTTCCAAGCAATAGGTGACAAAAATCCATTGGTAAATATCACAAAGAATGCTATCCTTATATGTATCAATCTGAAACTCAACTAAAGCTTCTTCATTCACCAAGAGTGACTAATTATCATTTACCTAAGATACTTGATAAAGTGTCTCATGAGGAATTTTTTTCAAATTCAATTTACTTACCATTTCATTTGCCACTATGTTATTAGTTGACCAGAATCTACCACTACCTTGCATTCCTTACCTTGTGCCTTACAATTTATCTTGAACAATGCCTTCCTTTGTGGGTGTTCTTTGGTGATTGGTACCTTGAGTGGTATCCTCCTTATCATCAAGCTCTCACCTACCTCTGAAGTATTTCATTTGCCACTACGTCATTAGCTCAACGCATGTGGCAATTGAATTCATAGAACTCATACAAACTCACCAAGTGCACATTTCTAGTTTCCTAGGATACAAAGCTTAATTGATGATTTCAGTTTGAATGAGTGAATTATTTCTTTACCTTTCAAGATCTATTTGTTTCTCTTGTGAAAATAATTAAGCTGTATTTACTATTTATTGTTATACAGTAGCTTAATTTATGATTCTATTTTGGTGAATTCGTAGTGAGGTTCAAGATTTTGAAGACTATAATTATTTTTTAAAGGGTGCTAGCTCAATGGAAGAGCATTTGCTTTACAAGCAGGGGGTTGGTGGTTCGATTCCATCGCATCTTAATATGAACCAATCAATGATATTGTAGTTTATATTTAGCAATATTAATTTATCAGAATAGTGAGTTATTTTTAAAAAAAAAATTTGTCTTAAGAAAGACAATAAATGAGATTAAAGACATATATGTCTCTATAAAGACAATATGTTCCTTATTATAGCTATTGTCTTTACTGAGACAAAAATATAATTGTCTCTTAAGAGACAATAGTATTGGTGTTTCTTGTTGTCTTAGAAAGACATTTCTTTAAGACGATAATTTAAGACACTCACTTAAAGACAATATTTAAGACAATACACAAGTTTTATTTTGTCTCAAGTTAAGACAATTTACTCAAATAGTGTCTTAAAACCCCCCTCTATGTAGTAGTGCCGGCTATAAGTATCTTTCTCTAAATGATATAATCAAGTCAGTCTGTTAGAACTTTCTTGAAATCGTATTAGAGAAACAATACAACTCTCCAATAACATCTCAGACGACTATACTAAGCACACAATATAAACTAGGACCTGTCCAACTCAATATGAGTAGACACATCGCTTCACATTGTCAGCTCCACCAAATCTACTACAACTTTACTCACAAGCTGAAACACATCATGCGCTCCTTACCAAACCTTCTCAACTCATAAACAAACACTGGATTAATCAAGCATACCAAAATGATAGGCGCAACTACTAAACCAATATAATCTTTGTTAGCTCCATCAGATAAACTCAGGAAACTGCAACTAGTGAATAGCGACTTCATAACTTCACTTCTAGTGCACAACTAGCTTTGCGTCCACGAACATAACATCATAAACATGCCTCCAACATAAATCTAAACGCGCAAGGCTCCATGATAACCATACTGAAAATCACATATAGAACACTGCCTGTAACTCTATCAGGAACACTGCTAACACAAACTGCTACACAACTGTCTGTACTCACTATTAACCTCCGTGTCTATGATATCATGATAATAACATATCCATGTAGCATATGCTTAAGGCTTACGACATAAAGTTTCCACGCATGTTGTTTACCATATGTTGTCATCAATGACAAAGATACAGTTAGCATTGGCTTGTTGGCAAATCTCCAACAATTATACATTAACAAATATTAAAATAAATTACAGTAGTGCTGAATTAAAAATAACACTGCAGATTGAATTATGTATAAATATATAATATATTAATTAAACTCAAAATTTATAAATTTAATATTTAAATTTAATATGTTCTTATGAACCTTTACTCATGAAAGATAAGTATGTAATTCAAAAACTACACAATTAAATCCTAATAGCAATAGCCCAACAGACTTGACATAGAAAATATCTTCTCCTTATTTGAGTAGTTACATGATACTAATATTTGTAGGTGCAGATAAGATATTTTGGTAGTGGTATTTTTTTATTAATAAATCAATTGAATCAAATCTAATTATAATAAATATTATTCTTTAAATATATAAAAAACCAAAGTTAATACATTTAAAATTTAACAATAGTATATTTTCTAATAATCGATTATTAATACTAAATTCACTTTCAAATTAAAATTAAAATTTAAAATATTGATAAATCTTTAATATCATTAAAATTAGGAAAAAAATTATTTGTTAAATACGAATTTTTAATTCAATACAATTGTATTAAATTTTGTTTATAATAATTTAATAATTTAAAAGAAAAATAATATTTAATTAATATCTTTAATATTTATTTTACTAAATAAATTAATGAATATTAATTTATAATTTATAATTTATAATTATATAAATTCAATTATAATACATTATCTATATATAATTTAACCTAGAAAGGCAGCTGCTATACAGCCACGAAAATTGTAAACCTTACGAAGGAGAAACACTTCATTTTTTTTCCAAAAGTTTGTAAAAGATTATATAAAAAAAACAATTTTCGTCGCTCTATATTCACTACTAATATGTTGCACCCGAGCGCGGGCCTAGATATTAGACATGCACTCTCTTCCAAACATTTGCTATATATAACATCGTTGTTTATCTTAAAACGTATCTTTAAATCAAGTATTATTATTATTAATAAAGATTAAAGTCAAATTTCTTGCCAGCTGAAGGGGCTTGCATGTATAATAAGTATTAATAGAATTTGAAAAAAACCAAATAGTACCGTTCATAGAGTTGAATTTTGACATTAGTACCAGCTCAATGGACATGCATTTCTAAATATTATTAATAGAGTTGAAAACAGTGCGAGACAGTTTTACTAATTTTTATTTTATTCTCTGCTCAAGAGACATACATGTATGAAGATTTTTAATAGAGGAGAAAAAATCAACTAGAAGTAGTTGATAAAACTGAATTTAAAATAAAAAATATAATAAGGTACGTTAAAGTTAATTGCTTTATTATTGCTGTTACAACCAATATGGCAGGTTGCCCTATCAACTAGTCTGGGTTATTCACGTATCTATAGAGATTTTTCAAAGTTGTCAACTTCAAAAGACAAAATCGCCAGTAATAAAATGGAAGGCAATTCAAAATAAATTAAAAAAGATAAAAGATGTAACAACTACCATTCCCGGGAGACCACAGGAATTCATCGTTACAGGCCACTCAGTGCTCGAAATCTAATGGTTTTTATTGTTTTCTTTCGTGACTTTTGTTTCTATTAATGTTCGAGATGCCATACTATAATTTACAATTAAAATTAAAAAGATAAAACTAAAAAATATTTAAATCATTGATAATAACAAAAAAATACGCAGTGAAATCTAGAAACTGGAAATCTTGACATGTATCTTGAAAGTTTCAAGAATGGTGGGCCACTTTTACACTTCAATAATTGCTCTCTTATAAGACAAAATCAAAAAGCAAACGTAAAGGCGAATAAGACGTAAGAATTTGTATGATGGATTGCACAAGCAAGCATTGTTGTGGGCAACGTTTAAATCATATACTAAAACGTTTATCTTATCAAGGGGGACACTTAGTTTTTTTTTCAAACTTTTTCTTTCTTCCCTTATATGTTTTACGTTTTAGTCTACGATTTAGACAATACCCATTGTTGTGCAGTGCCAATTGTTTGAAAAGTGCGCTTGGGCTACAAGCCAGGGCTTGGATTTGATAGATTGTAGGTTTTGTTCATTTTTTAATTATAATTTATTATTTTTACGTTTATAATATGTTTGTGGAGCATAGTGAGGCAGCTCCTGGATTCTATAGATCTTGATTTTTTTCTTTTAAATTATAATTGATAATTTTGCGTTTATGATATGTTTGTACTTAGTAGTCTACAAACCACACAAAGTTCACATTTACTTAATAGATTAGAATATATTTGTAGAATTCAATTGCATACATATGAAAGAATATCAACAAACAAAACTTTTGCTAATATATTTGTAAAATTCAATTACATACATATGAAAGAATGTTAACAAACAAAACTTTTACTAATTAAAAATATTTAGTTGACATCACAAAAATGTAACACTTATAACATCTAGATTAGCATATCTTTTTCAAATAGATCATTATAATTAGGTTATTAGATTTACAAAATCTAGATCATAAGTTTAACTCTTCATTTGCTGGCTGTGTAGATGAGAGTTCATTCAACATTGCTTAAAAGAACTATGAAGCAACTTGCCCTCTAAAGAGCTAACCTCTAGATCACTAGACTAACTTTCAATTCCTCTATAAAAATATGTATATAGAAAATAACAAATTCTTCTTCAAATTTATTAGCGAGGGTTTTAAATAAATCTAAAGTTATAGGCTGAATCTCTTGGGCTAGGAGTTAAACAATAACGGGTATTCATTGTGGCAAATTAGTAGAAGGCACAATCCTCCCTAGACTCATAAGAACCATTCAACTTCACCAACAGACTAAAAGTCTATTGAGAATATTAAATGATCCTCCCTAGACTCATAATATTAAATGATCCTTCCTAGACTCATAAGAACCATTCAACTTCACCAACAGACTAAAAGTCTTTTGAGAATATTAAATGATCCTCCCTAGACTCATAATATTAAATGACCCTCCCTAGACTCACAAGAACCATTCAACTTCACCAACAGAGTAAAAGTTTATTATATGATTTTTTCTATATTAAAAAAGGTTTTCAATTTGTTATTGAGAGGATACGAAATCTATGATCAGCATAATCCATAAACATATGCAGAAACTAGGGTAAGACCCTATAGCACAACGGTAAGTTGTGAGCCTCTCATCTGAAAGGTCTTGAGTTCGAGCTTAACACATAATAATAATTAATCTGAACAAATAATAATAATTAATCTAGGCTTCGGCCCATTACCTATCAAAAAAAAACATCCGCGGAAACTTTTTCTGAAAAATATATATCGATGAAGAGAAACACTTTCAGGTCTAGCTTGCGACAGAATCCCCGAGGCAAATACAGCATGCAGATGGCCAGGACTGCAAATTTTCCGCACTTGCTCCGTGTTTTGTTTTCACTTGGCATCACTGTGTTCTTCATTGCCCAACACCTACCGACATGCAACGGACAGCTGAAAATATGCAACGGCAATACCAATACAAGCACCCAATTCCGCAGTAATTTGATCACAGTTCTTAATAATCTTGTAGATAATACATCATCGTCAAATGGTTTCAATATCTCTACTTCCGGCCAAGGTGCAGACAAAGCATCGGGACTCCTCCAATGTCTGGGAAACGTAAGCAGAGAAGAATGCTTCAACTGTTCACGAGAAGCAAATACCACTGTCCGCGAGTCTTGTAAAAATGCCATAGGGGCTAGGGTTTGGCTGGACAAGTGCTACTTACGCTATGAGAATTATGCTTTCGGCGGAGAACTAAGCAGCGACGGACAGGTTGATCCCGGTACAGCCAAGGCCTTAGGTGACCCTAATTTGTTTAGTGCGGCAGTTAAGGCGCTTCTCAATAACCTGTCAGATGAAGCCCTTCGTTCGCCTGATCTGTTTTCTTCTGGACAAACAAATGCCTCTATGACCTACCAAACATTCGGTTTCCTCCAGTGCTGGAAAGATTTGACTAATCTTAGCGACTGCAGCTCATGCTTATCAACTGCAATTAACAAAGTGCTGGATGCAACTGAGAATGGAACTCGTCTAGGAGCTGTCGCTAGCTTGGGAAGTTGCATGGCACGTTATAGCTCAACCTTACTGCCTTCTCCACCAAGTAATATGCATGTCAATTTTGTTTAAAATCTTAATTATTTTTCTTTGCTGATTACTGTATAGCAATATTTACTAAAGGGTCAATCTGCATGATAAACTACAGAAAAACCCAAATCGACCATGGGTTTTACTGGTAGAGCCTGTAAATATTATGCATCTACCTGCTGTAGGCAGGTTATTAGATTTTCGTTTTCTTTAGCGAGTAAAATATATTAAACAAGATGTTTTAAGTAGATTTTAAAAATATTTTTAAGATAGTTATGATTATCACAGAAGATAAGATAAGGAAGATTCAAAGAGGTCTTCCATAAATCTAGGATCTCTACGAGTTTATAAATTTAGGAAAAGATAAATACTTATTATGATCAACCCTTATAATGATAGATTAGAGGAAAAAGCTAAGTTATCTGATAGTGGATTGAGAATCTTAATTAAAAACATTCCATCTTCTGGATAGATAATATTCTTCAGACCCAATTCACAATTTTGTTTTACAACTAATATTCTTCAGACCCAATTCACTATTTTGTTTTACAACTAATATTCTTCAGACCCAATATACTATTTTGTTTTACAACTAATAATCTTCAGACCAAATTCACAATTTTATTTTTTAAAATAACAACGTTTTAGATGGGTTTATATTAGATAAATTAACATTCAAAGTAAACTCCTCTGCAGAAAAGTCTTCGAGTAAAATAGCTATTGTTTTCGGTATTCTCGGCGGCTTGTTAGCGGTGCTACTGCTATGCCTGTTTGTACTCCGAAGAAAATTGAAGTCTGCAATACTAGGGAAGCCAGAAATCGTAAACAAAAGTAACGTATACACGGAACATAGATGTGAAATTCTGATTTCTAATTTTTTTTCCTCTTCTCCGATGCTAATTACTTATCTGGAATGAACCCAGATGCAGATATGGATTCGGTGTTCAGCCAGGAGCCTGAATTGGTTTTTACCTTGGAAAATATCAAGGCCGCAACTAGAAATTTCCATGATGATAACAAACTTGGAGAGGGAGGATTTGGCTCCGTATACAAGGTAACATTGACTATAAGAAAACCCTTAGAACGTTTGCTTGTTCTGGACAGCCACATTATTTATTTTATTGAATTAATCAAGGTTAGATGTTCCATTCTTCATGCCTGTTTAAGCAAATTATTTTGCTTTTGATCACAGATATTTCGTCAAGTGTAGAATTTTTAGATAGAACTAGAATTTTTTTGCAGCTCTTATGGTCTTAAATTTAGATTTACTTCGAGATGGAAAAGAAATAATGGTAAAATTAAAATTTTAGTAAGGAAAAGTGGAGTTCTTAAGAGTCTGTTTGGGTGCTGGAATTAAATAACTTTGGAATTTGACAATTCTGGAAATTATAAATCTGAAAAATGGTTTTTGGGATATGGCTGGAATTCATAATGAGAAGATGCATTTTAGTTGCAGTTAATATGGATTTCAAAATATTATAAATTTTTCTTTACCCCATTTCCATTTAAGTGGAATTGGAATTGATTTTCCAATTGCACCTATTTAGATGGAAGATTCAAATACTGGTTTTGAGGGTAAATGGGAATTAACAAATCCCTATTTTTGTTTCATATTTTGAACACAAACATCGAAAAATGTCAATTCTGAAATTGCAGTCTAATTCCAACAAACAAACAAACCTTTAAACATTTACCATATAAGCTCATTGCCTTCTAGATATAATTTTTTCATTTCTTTCTACTGTTTCACCCAAATAACAAAATTTAGAACTCTTCTTTTTACAATTTTACCCAGATAATGGAACACAAGATTTCCATGTTGTCAAGTGTGATAGTTATAAACTTAATTGTTATGGGTTCTTTTATGTTAGGGTACAATGCCAGATGGAAAAGAAATAGCGGTAAAGAAGCTCTCCTTAAAATCTTCGCAAGGAAAAGTGGAGTTCTTAAATGAAGTCAAGCTGGTGGCCAAAATTCAGCATCGTAATCTTGTGAATCTCCTTGGATGTTGCGCAGAGGGATCAGAACGCCTGCTTGTTTATGAGTTCTTAGTTAACACAAGCCTTGACAAAATACTATTTCGTGAGTTTTTTTATTCTAAATCTAAGAAGGAAAGCAATACAGTACTTGTTACTTTCTTGGCTAGTTAATTTTAAGCAAAAAAATCACTGGTTCTTATTTTAGAGTAATTGATTTTAACGTATGCCCACAGATCTAGAGGGCAGAAAAGAACTTGATTGGAACAGGCGTTTGAATATCATACGTGGCGTAGGCCGTGGTCTCCTGTACCTGCATGAAGATTCTCAGCTGAAGATCATTCATCGAGACATTAAAGCGAGCAATATTTTGCTTGATGAGAAACTGGAACCAAAGATATCAGATTTTGGCTTAGCAAGAGTTGTTGATCAAGATGAGACTTTTGTCAACACAAAGGTTGCAGGAACATAGTAAGTATCTCTGAACTCCACTTATTAGTTGAAGGATACCTAAATTACTAGTCAACACTTACTATAAATTATCTTCCTCATAAAAAAGTGGTTAAGGAACATGATTCAAAATAATGATACATCAAACATATATATTTGATTGCAACAGATTTTGTATTTCTTTTTTTATGTGTTCTTTCTTTTGTGAATTATTTAAAAAGTAATTTTTATTCTTTAATAAATTAATAAATTATTCAAATTAATAAATTATTTACTTTTTTTTTTTTTTTTGTTATGCAGTGGTTATATGGCACCAGAATATGCTATGCTAGGTCATTTATCTGCTAAAGCTGATATCTATAGCTTTGGCATTGTCATTTTAGAGATTATATGTGGAAAAAAGAACACCGATGTTAAGCTATTCCCTGAATTTTGAAGCCTATTAGATAGGGTAAGATAAAGTCATTTTCATATAGTTTATTTTTGAAACCTATAATTTTTTTATATAACATGCATAGTTTTTTTTTGTAGGTATGGAAATATTATAAAAAAGGAAATATTATTGATATAATTGATAAAGATATACTTGAGAGTATTGCCAGTGTCTCAAGATACATTCACATCGGTCTTCTATGTACACAAGAAGATGCATCACTTCGTCCACCCATGGCAAGTGTATATGCAATGCTCTCCAATCTTTCTATAACAAAATTGCCAGAAATCACAGTGCCCGCTTATTCAAGTGTTGCACATAAAGATGTTTCAACACATGCACATAAATCCACATCTCCCACAAGTGAAACTTCTATTCTTTTCTCAGGTTCTGATTATTCTATGAATCCCTCACTGTATCCATCCATCGATGATGAGTCGATAACGGATTTGGGTCCTAGATAAAGATACTTAGTCTTTCTACTTTATTACAAGAGCTACATGATAGGGAAGAAAATGTATAAATACTTTGCATATCTATGATGTTTGGTCAAAATTGTGGGTTTGAAGTTTGAAACCAATAGACCTATTTAATGATATTATATTTGTAAATTAATCGATGCTTGCGAGGATTAAATCAAGTATGGTAATATTAAATTTAGATTTTATTTTTTCTTAAGTTGATTTAAAAAAATATTGCTATGAGTCTTATTTTTATAATTTGAAATATGTTGGAAAATATAACAATAATTACGCTAGGAAAAGTAATCTCTATTCTAATTTTATTATTCATTAATTTGAAACATATATAAAAATCTTACAAGTTTTAATTTTATTATTGTTCTTCAAAGTAGGTCTTTGAGTTAGAGAATGATTGTCTACATAATTGAACTGAAAATAATCTTTTAGTATTTTGTATTATTCTCAATAGTAATTCTATACTATGAAGCCTTTATTTTTATATTTCAAAAAAATATTTTAATATTACTATGATATTATTATTATGAGTTAGTATATGTAAGATAATATATAAAATTTGTAGAAGATAATAAATAAATATAATTCTAGACAATGGATGTATGCCTTGTCAAGAAAAAATGCTCCACCTCTTGACAACCTACAATTAAAAAACACATACTGTATTTCTTGTCTTACACAAGCCTTCTCTAGAATATATTGGCTCTATTGAATAGAGGATTTGTACCTACCTGAAATTTCTATTATCAAATAAATTTATCAATGACAAAATTAATCTGCATTGATGAAACAGTATTTTTTTACTTTCAATATTGTTTATATGATATTAAATTTAATTAAGTTTAACTTATATTGATTTTCCATAATTAATAGAAAATTTCTTACTTCCTTCAATGAAACAATTTTAGAGGTAAAATCTTTTATTCTCATTATTTGCAATATTTTAAAAGCCTAGGGATTTATATATATATAATATATCTCTATGTCTAAAATGTTTAACTATAATAAATTGGAGACTATTGTAATTAGAAATAGAAAAAAAGTTAAATGATTTCCAAAAGAAGTGTACTTTTTCACTATTTCAAAATTGTGTGTTCTTATTAATCTTCAATGTATTTATAATAATTATAAAATATTAACAATTTTATTAAAATATATTTTATCTAATAGAAACCATTCATATGGATCTCATGTAAAATCATAATTTACTTTGTCAATTTTACTTTTACTTAAAATCATAAGATTTTGATAAATTAAATGATTAAATATCATAAAAGTGATCCTATAAGTACAATTTAGGTTAAAGAGTGGTTTGTATCTCATTTTATTATCCTTTGCATTTTGGCTGGTGATTATCTCTTCTTTTAAGAATATGACTAATACAAACGAGAAAATAAGAAGCTTCTTATCAGATTTTTTAAATGATTTTTTTTTAAATTCTATGAGACTATTTGATTATCTTAAAAATAAATATTTTGCTATGTTTGGTTGATATGTCACACATATAAATAGTTCATATCAACATATATACATAAAGATAAATAGTGTACATGCTATTGATTTATTATATATAGTTATAATAGAAAAATAATGAGATATATTTACAATTTTTACATCAATACGATGTTATAGGTAAGATTTCTGGATTTTAGACTTGGCATAGATTGCTTTATGCCATACAAAATTAGACTAAATATTGTAGCCATCCAAGATCTAGGAACTTCATGAAAATGAGAGAGATAAGATATGAGAGAATAATGTTAATCTATGTGTAGAGAAATGTGATTCTAAAAAGAATGTAAACCAAAAAAAACATAACTACATGTCAAAGCAACATTCAACATTGAACAAAATGAAATCAAATAACATGAAATGCAAACACAAACAAAGAGTCCCATTCTTCCAACGATATGTCCTTGGATAAAATATTTTATGTATGCTCGTGATTTGAGCATTACAAGGGTGCTCAATGTGCCCAAAGATGAAAAAAAATGGCATGAAAATTGCTCAAGCTCTCAAAGTTTCATGAAGTGTTGAATGAGGATAGAGGTTGGATGGGCTTGGTTCCCGCAAGAATAAAGGCTTCTTTTTGGTTAAGTGTTGAGAGAGAATTGGTTAGGATTCTCAACTTCCATGGGAGGTTGAAAAATGTCAACCTTGGAGAAAGTTTAAAAGACAAGTATTGGGGAAGTAATGGGTTAGAGTGCCAAGAAAATTTGACAAAAGGAGGTCTTTGTCCTCACACGCTCCTAAAGAACATGGGAAAAGGATAAGAATTTTAAAAGTCCTTTTTATTCTTTGGAAGGAACAAGTGGAAAATTGGCACTTGCTAAAAGTCGTAGGCTAAGGTGGCAATTGCGTTTGGAGGAAATATCATTCAATGCATGAGTGGACATTTCCTTAATTTTTGGGGGATTGGAGTTGTCATTTAGAGGATGAGATTAGCTTAATGAGAAGGGATAATCTAGTGATTTAGGTTTCAATCTGTAAATGTAGGAGAAAACATGATATCTGAGCGAGAATGAATTCAGAATTTAAAATTCATGTTAATTTCAAGTGGATGAAATAAGTAAAG
Source organism: Chamaecyparis obtusa (assembly GCA_027943335.1). NCBI lineage: Eukaryota > Viridiplantae > Streptophyta > Pinopsida > Cupressales > Cupressaceae > Chamaecyparis > Chamaecyparis obtusa. The sequence continues at coordinate 70,943 of BSBK01003781.1, forward strand.
TGAATTAAATAAGTGTGGTGATTTACATAATTTAATATTTGAAGGGGGAAAGGAAGAATTAATTTAACTAAACAAATATGGGTTTATTCAATTAAATAGCCAATTAGAGTATTTTTAGTATAGGTAAATTAATTAAATTAAATTATTTAGGGAAATAGAAAGTAAATATTAATTAATTAAATAATAATAAATTATTTGATTAATAATGTGATACTTATAGAAGAATAAAGGAAACTTAATTTGATCAAATAATGATGATCAAGTTTAGTTGGTTACATTTTCTCTACTTTGTAGTAATATTAAAATAATGTTAAAATTTTTAAGGCTATGTAGGATGGGTGAGAGCGACAGTGGGAGGCGTAATTTGAACACTAGGGTTTAAAGTGGTTGTAGGAGAGAGTTAGACGAGGCTTCTGCAGGAAATGTCGCTGAAGATGAGAATGATTGGGAAGATGAACTTGTTTTTGTGGATGCCTGGCCATTTTTGGAACTACTTATTTTTCCTCCTGTTTGTGCTGATAGTGGATCTCTGGATTCTTCTAGAGCAAATGTTGTTGTTTCCTCTTTTTTTTTTTTTTCCTGCGATGGTTGTGTAGGAGTTTGATGGTTTGATGTGGTTCTTCCTTAGGGCTTGGGAGCTTAGTTGTCTAGGCTCCCTTTTTCTTTTGGGTTTCGTTGTTGTTGCTTAGGGAGGCTTTGGTTGGTGTTTTGCATGGAGGTGACTTTTCTTCATTTTCTTTTCTTTTGGCGTCTCCTTAATCATGGTCATTGCTATGTCTTTTGTGAGTGTTGCTTTATCTTTTGGCTAGGAGGTTGGTGATAATTTTCAAGGGCCCGGTCTGGTTGTGTTGGGTTTTTGGTCAAGGGTGTATTATGATGGTCCTCGGGTGCTCTTTTGTCCTTATATTTTGTGTATTGCTTCTATCTATGACTGGATTCACCCTTGAAAGGTTCCAATTGAGCTGGAATCAACCCCTATTGAGGTGGGGTGTTTTTGGTTTGTTACTATTTGGGCTTGGCTCCTTTTTCTTTTTCCCTCTCTCTTTTATCTTGTAGAGGTAACTATCATTCCTATAGAGGTGGATTTTGGTGTTTGGGAGGTGCTGAATGATGGTTGTTTGTGGGGTTCTCTTTTTTGTAATGGCCATGATTTGGGGTGATTTTCTTTTTTGTTTCTAGTCTTTTCATTCTCTATTGACCCTATTGAGGGGGATATTTTCTTATTGAGGTGGAAATGAGTGTTTTAGGAGAGTTTTGGACTGATTAGAAAGATGTTTTTGTGGCTAGAATCTTTTTGGTTATGGGTTCCAAGTTGAAACCCATGGAGGCTTGCGTTGCCTTTCAAAACACCTATGTTTCAGTTGATTCTTTACTTTTCATTCTTTTGAAGCTAATTATGCTTCTTGGAGGAGCTAGTCAAAACCCCTTGCAAGTTTTGGGGATCTTTCAAAACCTCATGATGGTTTTGGCTGACATGCAAAAACCCATAGACTCCTTAGCATGATTTGTATGTTTAATATTTTGAGGTTTCTTGTGAAGGTTAGGGGAGCCTTCAAAACCCCTTTCTTGTCTCCAGGGTGAGGTTAGTGTTCCAAGGAATATTTGGCTTGATGTAGACTTCTCACATGGCTAATCATTTTTCTATTTAAGTTGCTTATTCAGGTTAGGGAAACCTACCAAAAACCCTTATGGTGTCTCTCAAGTTATGGGTACCTAGAAAAAATATTGAATTGTTGTATTAAACTTCGAGGGATCCTTGGAAAACCTTGTTGTATGACTAGTTAGGATTAGGCTTGTAGAGTTTCAACTGGTACTTTACTTGTTATATCATTTTAGGTTGTTGGTTCTGTGTTGTTAGCCACTATTATGTAATGAATATATTAATAAGGTGTTGGTTTTAGGTGGGTTCTAGATCTCTCTCAAAATATGGTTGTCAATGGGTTTCGAGGCCTCATCAAACCCTATTTTACCCTTAATAAAAAATATTAAAATAATGTTATTACAAAGAAAAATAAATTACAAACAACATAAAGAAAAAGGAGTGAAAAGATGCTAAAAATAAAGACAAAAAATAGTTGACTAGAGATTTATAATTGATGACCCATTGAGAGGGAAAATAGGAAAAGAGGGGCTTGAGTGGCCTCTTGAGACAAAGTGAAGGAACATGAAGGAAAGAAGAAAATGCAAAGAAGGATGGTAGAAAAAGAGGAAGGAAGATGACAATGACTCAAAAAAAAGGATTTTTCTAGAGGAAAAAATAGCTCTATAGGATATTGTAGTAGAGATAATAAGGCTTTGTGGGCCCTATAAAAGGAAAAAATAATATTTTACCTCTCATTTTTACTCCAAAAGTTAGAAATACTAACTTAGAAATCTAGATCTATTTACATAGATGCAAAATGAAGACTACTAAACACCTCAAAGATTCAATTGATGTGACTCATGTCCAATGGAATACAAAAAAAGGGTTTAGTACTGATAAAAATATACCTTTCACTATGATTGAAGTACTTTTAAAGTAATCAATGCATTTATTTTTGTTATCCCACTATATGGTGTCTAGTGAGATTGATATGGAAATTAATTGATAGGCAACTAATTGGAGACAAATCCTACTAATCTCAACTATTAGTTAGTTTAGCTGGATTTCTTAGTGAATAGGCCAGTTGGGTAAATAGTAGGATCTCATAGAAAATGGTGGGATTGGGGATCTTGCTAGAGAAGGAGGGAGGGATGAAATGTTAGTCTGTGGAATGATGCATCCTAATTAGTAGTCTATAAAACCCAACAATAAAAAGAATTATTAGTGCTATTGATAATAAACAAGTGAGGCTTCCTTTAGAAAGATAAGAATAAGAAGAAAATGGAAAGATAACAATCTCACCTAATATGGATAAATAATTAGTGGATTTGTCCTAAAAAGGGGTAGGATCACTAAAATTAGAAAAAAGATGAGAGCACCTTGTCAAAGGGTGGGAGTGCCAAGAAAGAAAAATACTAAAATAAATAAATTAGAAGAATATTTAGGAGAAAATTTGATTAAGAAAGACCTAAGAAGAAACACTAATGATTTTATGGGTATTGCATAGTGGATCAAGAACATGCTAGAGGTACGATGATGGAGGTTAGAGCTATTATATTTTGTTGATGACTTCAATGATGTTGATTTTATCTAGGTGGATAGGTTGGGACTATAATACTTGATGAAAATTCCCCATATTAGGGCACACATAGTGATGTTGACTACATTGGTGGAGTGATGGAGTTCAAACACATTTTAATATTCTACTAAGTAACATGAGAAATTATGGTAATAAAAGAGGACATAAAAGATATTGTGGCTTTGAATCAGGATACAAAGATTATTAATAAGAGACATAGCTTAGATAAAAGCACTATAGATTATATTGGGGTAAACTAACATACCTTTACACTAGGGATAGCTAGTTCTAATCATAACATTGGAAACATAGCCATGTGATAGGGATATGTACCTTTTCATATGCACGCTAGTCAATAAGTTCCTACTTCCAAATTTAGGAGGATGGGTTTTTTCATTAGGGATGATTTAGATTATAGTGTAAATGATGGACACGAATAAACCATACTCCTAGGGCATACTGGTGTTAGAAAATATTTATAATGATCTCTACATGATCTTCTATCATAGGGGATGTAACACAGGATACTTTATCATGATACATGTTTGGGACATAGATTATATCATTATAATGTTCCTAACATGTAAAGTGTATAGGGGTGATGAGGAACTAGTGACCTATAGTAGAGTAGGGATATTTAGGTATGAGCAGAGGGATTTTATGGAAAGGATATGGGTAGCATCATATGACACCCATATAGAGGGATTATATGGTCAAGGATAGTCAACACCTTACATACATGATGACACCCACACATTACAAGTAGGAAGGAGTATGTGGTGGAGAGGTACTGATTAAACTAGGTCACAAGATAATTTGGGGTGATTCAAGATATACATGAGATACTACATAGGTTAAAATTAATCACCAAGGAGGGGACAGAGTATTGACTTAAATTGGTGTAGAATACCATGAAAATATACTAGATGGGAATAGTCTAAGAGGCATGGAATCTATACGGCGAAGAGGATGATCTTGACGTGATACCACAATACACTTGAGTGGTGGAGGATAATGACTAGTATATATAATAATATTACCATCAGGTATTGCCATGGGACTAGTAGGATGAGGAGGAGAACAAGGGAGATGTAGCTTTCTAGTATTTAGGAGATGAGCATAGAAGGAGGTGGATTATGTTGTGGAGGACCCAAAGGAGGTGGATAGACTAGATGGGGAGAGAGAGGAGAGGGCTTACATATGAAGATGCATAGGATGACAAATGAGTACCAAAAAATTATAGGATAATGCTATGGAGATAGATGATCCAACTAAGAGAGGAAAAAGGTGGAGGAGAGAGACCAATCACTCATATCAGTGGTGCTACCACCAAGGACATCTTAGAGGAGGTGATAGCAAAAGGATGAGATAGATCGATAAGTGGCCTAGAAAGGGTAGGATATCCGAGCCATAAAAGAAACCATAGAGGGACTGTAAAAATAGTTGGAGGAGGCACCATATCATCTATAGGGAGATTCATCTGTAGAGGGTGCTAGGTATGGAGAGTAGAAATGAGAACTACTTGATCTACCCTATAGTATCTACAAATAAGGTATGATAGTGTTGTCCTAGAGAGATATGATGTTTTTGATGAGAGAAATTAGCTATTATAGGAGAGGGAATATAGAGATGCACTTGAGAAGGTGAGGGAGTGGGAATGATGAAGATGAGTAGATTGAGAAGTCTAACATGTCTATATTATGTCTAAATTCAAGTGAAATGATAAAAAAAAGAACTTGAATGATAATGTATAAATGAATGGAAAAATACTAATGATGAACCTAATATTATATGAATGGTTTTCTAATGAAGTTGTGAAAAGACAATAAATTTATGGTAAAATATCATTGAGTGGTTTGAGCTTGACTATCCAACCATACATGTGTTACCTTGAGATGAGATACAATACCAATCAAATTGAAAAAAAAATAGGTACATTAAATGATACAAATCAATGCCAAGAATGAGCGAATAATGTATGCACAAATGAGTTTAAATGTAAATTTAGATGTTGTGACATGAATGAAGCTAATGAGAAATGAAATGTCTCCAAAATTCACTAGCATAAGAGACCACCCAATAAAAATAAGAGACACTAGAAATATTAGCATGCCTCTAACCACAATAGATTAGAAGGAAAACAATGATGGGGAAAAGTGAAATCATGGAAATGAATAGAATGGTGAATGGCTTGAGATTTGAAATTGAGCACCCTAAATTGGAACTTCCATATAGTGATAAATTATTTGATTTATCATCTAATAGTATGCACTGAGGTATGACAAAAAATTTAGTGGCAATGTATTTAATGCATAGTAATTACCTTAAAATAGAAAAAGGTTAGTATAACATATCAAAAAATTATATAAGACTTTGGTTTCTACAATTCTAGAAAACCCCAAGAAATAAATATGTGTCAATGTAACATGAGACCACATGGATCACATGTGGGTACAATAAGGGAAAATTATACATATAGACAAAAATTTGATACCCTTATTGAACACCATGATATAAAGGATTGTTCCTATTAGAAAGTAAAGTCCACCAAGATAACTAAGAGGGGGAGGGGGGTGAATCAGTTATCAAATAATTATAACCTTTATCAACTTCAACAACATTGAACCATGTAAGCAATATAATTATCAGCCATAGAAAGATATTCATACACAAGGACACAATAACACAAGATATGTTGACTAGGGTACCTCTTGATCAAAGAGTAAACCCCAATGGGAATGATGCCCACAAAAGATGCACTAATATGAATATTCCTTGTGAAAGGATGGACTCTGTTAGGAGTCTTATGAAATACATTCAGTACATATGAATCCCTGTTAGGAGATTTTGAATCCCTGTTAAAAGATTCTAACCATGTTAGGAGTTATGGAAGACAGAAGGACCCACTGCCCAAATAGCTTCAGGGTAAGATCACTGAACACACTATCCAAATGACCTTAAGATTATTCAGTAGAATAATATCAAATATGTTACCTCCTCACTATGCCAAACTGCATTGATTGCTACACCAAATCTCAATTCCAGATCTCTGTACTTCACATGTCTTCCTTCACACTTTCGCTTTCACAAATCCATTAGCTCTTTTCTTCACTTCATGCTTACATTCGCATTCAACCATACCATTCTCATACTTCTTACACATTTTTTTAAATAAGTAAAAACATTCCTTCCTTTATACCACACTCAAATAATTACAAATGAGTCGGCACACAATTACAAAATAAAAGTTTCCACAGGCTACATCAAAATTACACAAAACTATCAGCTTCCAAATGCAATAACTCTTCACTCATGTGACCTCGAAGTTTTTGCTATGAACCATGTCACTATCAATGTGTCTCTAGCTTCCCTTTAATTGCACAAAACTAGATTCCATCTGAATTAGGAGATATCATCCGATTTCCACAAATCGCTAGTCGGGAACACTACCTGAATACTGCTTCTACCAAAATGCTCATAACTTTCATGAATAAATGAATTACTATTTGCACTCTTAACCATAGACATATAACATATCAAAGAGTATAACCTCAACATCACATAGCTCCAACTACAATATCCCATGTGCGCTAATCAAAACACTATTTGCCTCTCTGCTAGTCTCCAAAAGATCATTGTGTTGACATCAATGACAATCATAGTCATGAATGTAACAACAACAACTACAGAATGATTTCCAACATCCAACATTCATTCCTAAAAATCTCCCCCATTGGCATTGATGGCAACATAGATGAAAAAACATCCAATGTTCCAAAAATCTAATACTGCAACACTACTGCTCTAACAAATATTTCGAATCTTCTTCATCAATAAAATCTTGCTTCATTTTCCTATTCAGTTCTCTCCAACAGATGGTACAAATTTTTTTTCATGTACACTTCTCCCCCATTGACATCAATGATGGAAATTTCATCACTATGTCAACAACAACTCAATGTCAAAAGACATTGTTCAAAAAATACATTCACAAGAGTCCTCATGACTCAGCTCACTGTCTCTTAATACCATTCACTTCACAAAAAGTGTTAAACTCTCTAGAAGTGTTAAACATAGCTCTTGCTACTTCAGTCACTGACCTGTTTCTTCTTTCTACAATACCATTTTGTTCAGGTGTTCTAGGGTCTGAAAACTGTCTCCTAATACCATTCACTTCACAAAAAGTGTTAAACTCTCTAGAAGTAAATTCTCCACCTCTATCAGATCTCAAACATTTAATCTTCATTCCATATTCATTCTCAAATTTATTCTTAATGATCTTAAACTTATCAAATGCTTTAGACTTTTCTTTAAGAAATGCAATCCACATCATTCTTGTAAAATCATCAACAAGAATCATAAAATACCTTTCTCCATAGAATCCTCTAGTCCTGGTAGGACCACTCAAGTCTGTATGAACAATCTCCAACTTCTCTGTCGATGTGAACTTCTTACTAGGAAATGAACTTCTCTTCTGCTTAGCCATCACACATTCCTTGCATATCATGTTGGTAGGCTTCATAATTTTAGGCAAATCCCTTACTGCAGGTGTAGTACTCACTTTCACAATGTTATCAAAGTTTATATGACAAAACCTTCTATGCCATAACCAACTATCATCAATTTTAGTAATCAACAATATCATCTCAGTAGGATTCAACTGAAATACATTACCTCTGGTTCTAGATCTAGTTCCAATCAGATTTCCATCTTTATCCTTTATTACACAAGTTTTCTTAGTAAACCAAACTTGATATCCCTTATGAACTAACTATCCAACACTCAAAAGATTACGTTTCAAACCATCCACAGAGTAAACATCATCAGTGTTAGTCTTTCCATCAAGAGTAATGGGTAAAAGCATAATCAGGTGTCACCTTTTTGGCTAACTTATCAACACAATTGAATTTTAGTATTTCTAACTAAAAATTAATTTTGGTCAAACATATGGTCTAGCTAGATTCATTATAGCTAAGTTAGATAAGTTCTTTAACTTTTCCAATTGGAAATATCTATTAAATGCATGTTTTATACCACTTTGGGTCAAATTACCATAAAAATAAAATTATTTCAGAAAAGTGGCATTTCAATAACTCCTAATATTTTTAATGACATTTTTTTGAAAATTAAAAAATACCCTTTTGTAGAGATCAGAGTCAAGAATATCCTTATATAGATTTTATAGTATTTTAATTAGACATAGTTTATTGTAATTAACAAATATTAAAAGTAGGTATTTTAACAGTCAAGGACATGTTGATTTGGAGAAAGAAAAAAATAGTAAATCATATTAAATAGATTTTAAAAACACATGGTGCACTAGAGGAGAGAGTCCTCTTCAAGAATATGTATTTATTTTTTTGATTGGGATAGATTTGTTATGAAAAATATGTTGCGAGATGAAAACTGTCAATTTCAGTGATTTGGAATTTGAATTGTTATAAAATATAGATCACAAACCAATTTTTATTTCTTTATGCACTAGATATATATGTCATCTATGACATATTTTGAAATTAGGAGAAAATATGTTTATTTACATATAATTTTTTTGTGGGAACTAGACCCCTAATTTTCAGCATTTTTCAGCAGCTGAAAATTCATCTTTAAAAATTAAAATAACTTATCAATTCTTATTCAAAAAAAATATTAAAAATATTAATCATAAACTTCATCCATTTTATCACATTTAATTAGTTTACATTATCTTGAAATTCCAAACATAAATGTCATTTTTATACTATTGAAGTTGAACAGCTTTGATTTTGTTAGCCTCTTCCTTTGTAAAAGGGTGACAGCTTATTGTGCTTTTACCCTAATAGATCCTATACCTTTAATCAAACAAGGTGCATTGTTACCAACTCTAACAACTCCTCCATCATAATTGTTAAACTTTATGAACTTCTTCATGTCTCCAGTCATATGATGTGAACAACCACTGTCTATAATCCAATCAGCTTTCTTTTCAACTTGGGAAACTAAGGCTTTTTCTTCCTTAATATCAGATTCAAGATTCTCTTCTTTAATTTCTACAAATCCTATTTCATCATTATTCTCAGTATCACTTTCACTCAAAGTTCTTTCTATACTAGCTTCAAGATCTTCATCATTAGCATAATAACATTCCTTAGATCTTCTAGGCTTGAAATTGTTTCTATACTTTTTAACTCTCTTAGGACACTTAGATGCAAAATGACCATATTCTTGACAAGTCCAACATTAAAAAAATTTCTTACCATCTAGTTCTCTTTTCACAAGAAAGGCAATACCTTCTTCAATCTTCTTATCTTCTTCATTTCTAGATCTGCTACTGCTGGCATAATCTCCACTCACACTTGTACTTCTTGATAAAGTAGGATGAATACTAAGAGCACTGAATGTTGTCTCCATTCTAGGTAAGTCTCCTGATAACCTCAAGTTCATCTTTACTGCTTCCAATCTTCCAAGAAGAGTTTCTCTTGTAAAGTTTTCTGTACAAGGTATAACTTGTTCAATCATCTGTGTTGTCTACTTAAATACAGGAGTCAATGTCCTCAAAATTTTCCATATCACTTCATTCTCTGTCTTTGATCCTCCACAAGCTTTTATTCCTGCAATAATTTTTGACATTCTCCCAATATAGCTTCTAACAGATTCATCTTCCATCATTCTTATATCTTCAAATGCACAAATCCAATTATGTAATCTAGCTCTTTTTGCATGTTCATCACCTTCAAAAGTAGAGTGTAAAGCTTTCCAAATTTCATAAGATTTCTTCAAACATTTTACCTGACTGTATTCATTCTTTGGAAGTGTTGTCAAAACTGCTTCTCTTGCAAGTATGTTACACATGAATAGATCTACCTCATCTTTAGAACTTGTTTCAAGATTATCTTCTTCAATGATAGTCTTCTCATTCTTTGTAATCAACCAATAACCCGGTCCTAAACATAGTAGATGTGTCTTCATCTTTTCTTTTCAACTTTCAAAATTTACTCCATCAAACTTAGGGCTTTCTTTCCTAAAATTTTCCATGGATCTCCTTAAGTTGTTAAACTTTTCTTTCAAGGACCTACTGCTCTGATACCAATTGTTAGAAAGTAAAGTCCACCAAGATAACTGAGAGGGGGGGGGGGGTGAATTAGTTATCAGATAATTATAACCTTTATCAACTTCAACAGCATTTAACCATGTAAGCAATATCATTATCAACCATAGAAAGATATTCATACACAATGACACAATAACACAAGATATGTTGACTAGGGAACCTCTTGATCAAAGAGTAAACCTTGGTGGGAATGATGCCCAAAAAAGATGCACTAATATGAATATTCCTAGTGAAAGGATGGACTTTGTTAGGAGTCTTATGAAATACATTCAGTACATATGAATCCCTATTAGGAGATTTTGAATCCCTGTTAAAAGATTCTAACCCTGTTAAGAGTTATGGAAGACAGAAGGACCCACTGCCCAAACAGCTTCAGGGTAAGATCACTGAACACACTGTCCAAATGACCTTAAGATTATTCAGTAGAATAATATCAAATATGTTACCTCCTCACTGTGCCAAACTGCACTGACTACTACACCAGATCTCAATTCCAGATCTCTGTACTTCGCATGTCTTCCTTCACACTTTCGCTTTCACAACTCTATTAGCTCTTTTCTTCACTTCATGCTTACATTCACATTCAACCATACCATGATTACACTTCTTTCACATTAAAAATACATTACAATAAGGAAAAACATTCCTTCCTTTATACCACACTCAAATAATTACAAATGAGTCAGCACACAATTACAAAATAAAAGTTTCCACACGCTACATCAAAATTACACAAAATTGTCTGCTTCCAAATGCAATAACGCTTCACTCGTGTGACTTCAAAGTTTGCACTGTGAACCACATCACTATCAATGTGTCTCTAGCTTCCCTTTAACTGTGCAAAACCAGATTCCATCCTGATTAGGAGATATCATCCGATTTCCATAAACCACTACTCAGGAACACTACCTGAATACTGCTTCTACCAAAATGCTCATAACTTTCATGAATAAATGAATTTCTATATGCGCCCTTAACCATAAACATATAACATATCAAAGAGTATAACCTCAACATCGCATAGCTCCAACTGCAATATCCCATGTGCGCTAATCAAAACATTGTCTACTTCTCTACTAGTCTCCATACGATCACTGTTTTGACATCAATGACAATCATAGTCATGAATGCAACAAAAACTACTACAGAATGACTACCAACATCCAGCATTCATTCCTAACAGTTCCAACTATGAGGAGAAAAATCAATTAGTGCCATGACAAATATCTCAAAACTATTTAAATCCAAAGGGTGACTAACTAGCATGATTGACTGGTCTTATTTGATGAAGTATACATCCTATGAAGACCAATAATGGATAGAAAATTAAATATCCCTTATAAGAAAAGACACCTAGGATACTCAAGACAACAAAGAAACTTAAGGATAATTGTTGAGGCACTATCTAAATAGGGACAAAAGTCTTGATAACACACAATTGGTACTTATTTATAACTAATTAAAAAAATTCTATACAAGAAAAAGGATGTGCAATAAATGACCCATGTATATGGAAGATAATAATATGAATATGTGTAGGTGATGACCTTTTAAATAACACATTGAAGGTGCAAGATGTAGATCTCTATAGTTTTGTCGACTATTAGTGACCCACACTTAGTCATTGATCTAGGCAATGATGGTCAGTCATCACTGCGATCGAGTCATTATGTAAAGGCCGAATTATGTAATGTATACTTACCGAGCAGTAGTACTATTGAGTAAACTTATGGTCACTATGCATTTTTGTATTATGCCGAGTCTAGTTTTGCTGAGTCATATATGCATTGATTACTGAGCGACGAAGATATCAACATATGCCAAGTATAGTGAATGCCGAGTATCAGGAACTGCATTTTTTGAGTTAGCTAGGAATGACATATGAGTTTGTTATGGCACAATGATCAAGGTAAATCATTTTGGGTGACATTAATGTTTTGTATTTTGTTTGTTGAAGTAATTACAGAGGTGATTACGCATCTATTTTGCAATCATTGATCCCTATGTAATACTTAGAGCCAATCATAAATTAGTAAGGCTTAAGCGGCAAAAAGGAATTAATCTGAACCGTAGATCTTGAATCATGAAGATATTTTGTTAATTATATAAGGTTAAGATCTAAACCCTAAAACATGTAAGAGTGAAAGATAGTGTGAAGGAGAGGATGCGAAAGGAATGAGTAGAGAGGCACATTCAGAGTAGTGAAGTATTCAAACAGAATTCAGTGACTGAGCTAGCAGTGAAATGATGGAATAGAGATAAATCAGATAGAAGAGATCAATACAATATAGTAAAGAGATGATCTGTAATCTGCATACAGTGCAAACTAAAAGATCAGGTACTGAGACATTCTAACCAGTGTATTAGGGTAAATCTCTTAACCAAGTAGTCCTAACAGAATTTTTGTAATCTCTTAACTGAGTGCTTACTTTGTTGTAAGTTTCAAATCCTTTAGCAAGGTAGACTGTATAAGTATTTTAGCTCTTAACAGGGCAGACCCCTCATAGGGTAGATCATGTTTTGATCAAATTTTGTGGCTCAATAAAGGGTTTTTCAAAATATCTATAAGGAAACATTGTCATCTACCATTCACATATACAATATTATCGTAAGTCATTTATTCAAAGGTTTTCTTTATGCCTTCAAAATTTGAATAAAATAATCTTTTAAAAGGGCATGGTACGAAATTTTTTGGTCTTTAATATTGCTATGAATGTAAAAAAAAAAATTAAAATAAAATTTAGACATGTCAAACATTATTACATTATATTTCAAAAATTTAAATAGATTACTATCATCTACACCATTTAGAATATTTAGCTGATGGGTTATATTACTTGAGGTTTTCACTTAAAATTTGTCTCATACTAGAAATCAACTTGGGATATTGTTTGTTGTTTTTTATTTTCCCACAATTTATATAATCACCAAAAATAATCAAATTAAATCAACTAAAATTAAATTTCATTTAATTTTGTATCAAATTAAATCATATTTGGTTGTGGCCCAGTTGTGTTAGGATATATCTAATTATTATATTTCTCCACTTGTGTGCAAAACATTGACAAAAAAAATAATTCGGTGTCTATATGAAAACTTTGGTGAAGTTACTTATAGAGGATGTTTCTTGTGCCTACCAAGAATAATAATATCCTTACAACACATTTGGTTATCAAAAAATGATGTCTATATTCATAGCTTCAAGTAGCCAATGAGAAACTAAACTTGTAGTTTGCAATTGTGTCATTTCTTCATTTAGGGGTGATACAACTCAAGTTTTAAAAAAAATTCACATTTTTCCTTTTATAATTATAGGACTTTCATGTTTTGGATCATTTTTGTTTGATTTATTCTATGGTTTTCTTTGATAGGAAAAGAATCAATTATTGATTGTTTTCATAGTGATTGTTTAACCTACTAATATAATAGGGTTTTCACGATTTGTGATTTATTCTTAATTGCATTTAGTTATATTGGTTCTAAATGATGTATATGTTTTGACATGGAGTAATTGCCTTTAAATAATAAGCTTACTTGTTTAAGTTAGAGTTTGCATTTGAGTGCCAAGATCTGCAATTACATGAGTATCAAATAGGATTCAAAGAATTTTCATGTATTAGGATTTTATTTAGTTTAGGATTTGACATTTTTTCATTTTTATTTGTTGATTTTTTATTTGGTTGACTCTATAAGGTACTAATTTACATAGGTTTCTTCAAAAGAGTCAATTTATAAGATGGTATAGTTTGTAGGATTTTAATGTCATTGTGTTAAGATTTTGTAAGAGTATGTTGACTTTAATTTCATTATTTTGTATGGTACTAAATATTTTACAATGGCTTTGAAATCTAGTATTTTAATACTTCTATTATTTTTTACTTTACAATGTGTTAAAGATAAATATTTTGTAAGCTACTCTATATCCAACACTTACAAAATGGTGATCGTAGATGTAGTTTGTAAGAAAATGTTTTTCCTCTGGAAAGGGGAGACACTCTTCTTATTTCTAATGTAGGCGAACTAGACACTTTACTAGGAAACTATGGTTAGGATGTTACAAGTAATTACTTCCTCTTTTTGTAGGATGTTTGTTTCTTCAACCATAGGAAAACTTTAGTAATTAATTTCACTAAACACTAATAATTGAAATAATAATAACAATATGAATAAGAGTAAATGAAAGATGAATATTTAAAATGCTAGTCAACTAATTATTTAGAAACCAACAAAAGCACAAAAACTTATGCACTTTTCCAAAGGTTTTTGATGATAAAATGTAGCATATATAACAACACAACGACTCCTAATATGAAGAAACAAAATAATTCATAAAGGTAGGAATAATTGTAGCACAAAGACTTCAAGTCCCTTTTAAGTGTAAAAAATAACTATTACTTCTTCAAACTTGAAGTTTAAAGCCAAAAGTCTGCAAGAAATTAGATTTAATACTCTCTTAAAATCACGACAATACTCTCAAAGATACTTCAAATTAAATTAATCCAATTCCAGCACTATGATGTAAGAGCACAATGATTTCATTAGATGATGCTTCAGCACAAATATTGAAAACCCATTTTCTCTTTTATTAATTTAAATTTTAGATTTGTTCTATAAAAATCAATGTTTATATTGTTGTAAAATTTTTATAGAGTTTTCTTTCATGCATAAATGATATCCTATTTACAATGAGCTCCCTCATATATATAGGTGAAGGGGTATGAAAAAATGGGGGAGATTTATAAATAGCTCGTGACTTATTCATCTTTATAGTCCTACACTATTTTGACTTGTAATGTGGTTACATGTACTTCATTTTTCATCATTACATAGAATATTTCAAAACAAAAATACCAACATCTACTAGAAATGATGAGAATATTCTAAGTGTTATCTAACACTTTTTTTGTCCCATTCTTATCCATGGATTTCTCAAGCTTCTATAACAAGAATTCAACCTTATCAATATTTGGCCCTAATGTATGACTTATAAATCCCTTGATTTGTTATGATTCCTTAGTATATCTATGAGATCATATAACAACACTTGAAGATTAATTAAATTATCTAGAAAATTTAATGTGAAATCGTCATATAAGACTTTAACCTCTATAATCAATGTAAACTCATGAAGTAATGTCTCCTTGAAAAGGAGTTCTTGATTCTCATTCATTAGCTTGCATGGAATATCCTCCAATTCTCCAAGGATGTCTTCCCTTTGTCAATGCTTATATTTAAATATTTCAAGTCAAATATTTATCAACCTCCTTCTTGTTTATTTATTTTAATATACCGCTCTATAGATAAGATGACATCATTGTCAACCATTATTTCTAGTCCCTTCTTTTTGAATTTCAACCAAGTTTAAAGATCCTTGTCTCTAGTTTCTAAATATCAAAAGCATATTTCCACATTTTTTAATCAATTCATAATTAATATCCTTTAATTGTACCATCATTTGGAAAATACCTTTTAGAATATGAGTACCTTTCTTAAATAGATTGTTACCCAATGCATCTACTGCACTAGCTATGTGTATATATCTCTCTTTTTTATTAACGATTTTGAGATTGATGTAGAAACTAGATCCACCTTTTTAGTTGATTTGACATTTTTTTAGAAATAATAAAGTCAACTCCTTATTCTAACCCTTCACCTGATCTTTTACACTTTTAGCATTTTCCAAACAAAATGTGTAGCATCATGTATGGCTCTTTTGTGAGTCTTCTTTCCAACGTTAACTATATTGTTATTATGTAATTTTCAGCATCCACTTCATGAGAAGTCTTCCTAGGTGGACAAATTTCTATCTTAGCATACATGGTTTTGTTATGTCTTACCTTTTCCATAGACATGGCTTTAGTTTTCTATGTTATCTTGGGCTTAGGTGGAGTAAGATGGCTAAAATCAAAATCATCTAGAGAGATCAAGCCTTGTTATTCCTTTTTTCATGAAACTAACATAGGACATGGGGTAGATCAATAATTCCTCCTATAGTATAAGCCTCCATAGTTTGGGTAGAAATAATTTGTGATGGTACTATAGTAGAGACTATTGATGGAGTGGTTATTTCTACTGCCGCAAGGATTTTCATAAGAGTTACATTGGATAATGAAAAAGATGTTGCACTATCAAAATCAACAATATTATTGTAAAAGGTAACAATTGGAATTTCAAACAAGGTAGAATAAGTGTGAAATCGATCACATACATTTTCCAAATTATTATGTGGAGTACCCAAGGTAGATTTAGTAGTAGCAGAGGATACGATTGACAATGAAGACAAAAATGGTGTAACCAAATCTACAGTCACTCTAGAAATTGTATCTTTATAGTCCTACACTATTTTGACTTGTAATGTGGTTACATGTACTTCATTTTTCATCATTACACCGAATATGTCAAAACAAAAATACCAACATCTACTAGAAATGATGAGAATATTCTAAGTGTTATCTAACACTTCTTTTATCCCATTCTTATCCATGGATTTCTCAAGCTTCTATAACAAGAATTCAACCTTATCAATATTTGGCCCTAATGTATGACTTATAAATCCCTTGATTTGTTATGCTTCCTTAGTATATCTTTGAGATCATATAACAACACTTGAAGATTAATTAAATTATCTAGAAAATTTAATGTGAAATCATCATATAAGACTTCAACCTCTATAATCAATGTAAACTCATGAAGTAATGTCTCCTAGAAAAGGAGTTCTTGATTCTCATTCATTAGCTTGCATGGAATATCCTCCAATTCTCCAAGGATGTCTTCCCTTTGTCAATGCTTATATTTAAATATTTCAAGTCAAATATTTATCAACCTCCTTCTTGTTTATTTATTTTAATATACCGCTCTATAGATAAGATGACATCATTGTCAACCATTATTTCTAGTCCCTTGTTTTTGAATTTCAACCAAGTTTGAAGATCCTTGTCTCTAGTTTCTAAATATCAAAAGCATATTTCCACATTTTTTAATCAATGCATAATTAATATCCTTTAATTGTACCATCATTTGGAAAATACCTTTTAGAATATGAGTACCTTTCTTAAATATATTGTTACCCAATGCATCTACTACACTAGCTATGTGTATATATCTCACTTTATTTTTTATTAACCATTTTGAGATTGATGTAGAAACTAGATGCACCTTTTCAGTTGATTTGACATTTTTTTAGAAATACTAAAGTCAACTCCTTATTCTAACCCTTCACCTGATCTTTTACACTTTTAGCATTTTCCAAACAAAATGTGTAGCATCATGTATGGCTTATTTGTGAGTCTTCTTTCCAAGGTTAACTATATTGCTATTATGTAATTTTCAACATCCACTTTATGAGAAGTCTTTCTAGGTGGAAAAATTTCTATCTTAGCATAAATGGTTTTGTTATGTCTTACCTTTTCCATAGACATGGCTTTAGTTTTCTATGTTATCTTGGGCTTAGATGGAGTAAGATGGCTGAAATCAAAATCATCTAGAGAGATCAAGCCTTGTTATTCCTTTTTTCATGAAACTAACATAGGACATGGTGTAGATCAATAATTCCTCCTATAGTATAAGCCTCCATAGTTTGGGTAGAAATAATTTGTGATGGTACTATAGTAGAGACTATTGATGGAGTGGTTGTTTCTACTACCGAGAGGATTTTCATAAGAGTTACATTGGATAATGAAAAAGATGTTGCACTATCAAAATCAACAATATTATTGTAAAAGGTAATAATTTTGGAATTTCAAACAAGGTATAATAAGTGTGAAATCGATCACATACATTTTCCAAATTATTATGTGGAGTACCCAAGGTAGATTTAGTAGTAGCAGAGGATACAACTAACAGTGAAGACAAAAATGGTGTAACCAAATCTACAATCACTCTAGAAATTGTATCTACATTTGTATCAAGCATGATAATAGGAATAGAGACAAGATTTGTCACCTTAGCGAGTTATTTAGGAGTTGTTACCTCCTTTTCCATGAGTGGTTCTTGAACATATTCTTCCTTAGGTTCCACACTTTGTTCTTCATCCTAAATTTCAATATGCTCTTTTCCTTTGGCAAAATTCTCAGCTAGGCCTATTCCAACCTTGAATCTGATTTTGGGATTCTTCATTAGGAAAGAGTCAACTTTTTTTTTTTTATCCTTAGCTCATCATTTTTTCCAATAGGTCTACATGTGTCATCCTTAGAGTGATTTTTGTATTTATTCAATCTAATACCTTTTCTCAATAACCAAATATTAGTATTGGAAATGATATATTGAAACCTTTTGTTGATAGATATACATTCATTTTGAGGTAACTAGATTGAAGGTAATGGTTTGTATGCAATATTGTTCTTCTCATATGTAGGGTCAAGAATATTTTCATTGTCTTCTACATCATCTAGGACATCTCTCAAGTCAAACTTTATAATTTTATCTAAAGTGAGATGACATTAATCCAACCTTTTAAAATCTTCCTCAATCCACTCATCTATCCAAATATCCTCTACTTTGTGAACACGAGTGAAGAATCTTCTTATGTTCTCCTTCATTCCCAAGTAATCAAAACCCCCTCAACTTTGATTTTCTTCAAAGTGATTTCCTACATTTATTTTTCCATGATTTTGGCCTTAGAAGTGGTTCTTAGTGTGTACCTCACTATGGTCATTGGAAACTTGAAACCTACCTTGTAATATGCTTAGAAATTTAGCATAAATAATCATGATATTTATTGCTAGCTCCATCAGGACAATATTGTCCATGGGTGCCTTGTAAGCATGTTAGTGATGACATCATAATATCCAACTATGAGGTAGGTGAATATGGGGAATTAAAACATGAGGCTACCATACTTATTGACCTTATTCCATGCTACTTTGGACTCGCTTTCATTTTAGAGTTTCTTTTTGAATAGACAAATGTAAACTCTATAGGATGCATCTTGCAACCTCTTGTAGTGACTCCTTCTTGGTTTAAAATTTAACTTAATATGGTATTTATATACTGCTACTAACCTCCAATCTCATTTTGTACTTAGGTCTAGGAGCCACCTCTGAGATTCAACAACATATAAAAGGTAAGAGTAAATGTAGAAGGTTAGAGTAGTTTTCATATGGATACATTGTTTATATTGGCATCACTTATTTTTTTCTTCCCAGAAGATATATTGATCTTTCTTTAGTATGATGGAAATATATCTATACATGCATTCTTCAAAAATGTTGGACTTAATTATCCCTTTAATTTTCCTTAGGAGTGTGATTATATCATTGATCTCTTTCTTGAAATAAAATTTATTAAATGGTGGCCACCTAGAAGTATTCTACATTTGTTTCTTGAGTCATCTGGTGTCGATTCTCTTCTTGCATAGAGCTAGTTTCTTATTATATAAGTTTTAGGTAGTTTCTATTGTGATATTACAAAAAGTATCAATATATCCAGACATTGGATCAAACTATCAAAAATAACTTCATCAAGCTTTAGTATTGTATTCCCATCAATATATTTCATTGTTCTTGTTTCTCTATTGAAATGTGAAGACATTGCCATAATAGGTTCTAATTCTAGACCCACCACTAGAAAAGAAGAACCCTTATGAATATTAGAATTGAGAAGCTTATTATTTACTTCAAATGGAGGATTCCTAGTTATATTAATGATTTCTTTCATGTCCACGTGACCTATCTCAGTTTTCTTAATCTCATTGATTGTCGAGGTCACTAGTGAAGGTTTTTTTTTTATTTTGATAATTTTTGTATTTATACTTCATCTTTTTCTCTAAATTGGGAGCCAATTCTTCAGATATTTGAAGATTTAACTACAAGATTGAAATGAGAAAGTTAGAGAATTATAATATCTTGCACCATCATTAGAATATTTGTCTTTATGTCCTTAGAATATACATGTTGTAGAACCAAAAATAATTCATTGATTCAATAAAATTGGAAGAATGTGTGTAGTACTCACAGGGAGGTAAACAATAAATTAATGTGAGAATGATTTGAATTTAGGTTTCAATACTCAAATTGAAAGTTCAAAGGAAAAAAAAAATAACATATGTGTAATCAAGTCTTAGAGACCCAATTAAATATGTGGAATTAGGTCTTAGAGACCCAGTTACATATGTATAATAAAGACAAGCATGTAGTCAACTTTTAAAACCCCAACTACATGAGTGTAGTATAGGGATAAATAAAGTTGTAGTCAATTTTATAAAATCAAAATACATGTTAGAAAGACAGGATCATAATGTGGAGTTAGGTTTTACAAACCTGATTGCAATTTTTGTAGTGCCCACCCATAGTTTTCTTTTTAAGTTTTATATTTCGTAACTCTTTAAGGCCAATTTCATGTGTACATTGATTATTTCAGCTTTATTATCTAGTTTTTGGATGTATGACATTACATAGTGATTTGATATTGGATAGTTGAGATATCATATATTTGAAGTTAGACGATGTTAGTTACATTGATGATGATTATTTATATGTTTAAAATGTTGTTTGTATTCATGGTTTTACTCACCCCATACTTGCATGTATATGGCTATCATGTATGTTTTACCTATCTATTTTACATGTTTGATGTGATTGACGAAAGAATTCATACTTACCTGCTTGTGAGATCAACATAATGTCCTGATCCCATGATTAATTGTTGTATATATATATGGATGTGTATACTTGTCTTTTTATGTAGGTTTGCTAGTACTGGGCATTGACTTCTTTGAATTGTCAGGATGAGCATGCCCTATTGCAATGTCTCAATGGTAAGAGAGGGGAGATAAAATTCAAGTATGAATCCCAACCTAAGCCATTTTATTGTCCTAAAATAGAGGACAAGTTTATGATATTTTACATTTTTGAATTCATCCAGGTGACATGAATTTATAAACCTTTTCCTTGAGTATGATTATCATTTTATTAGGCTCAGTTTATTTTTCTGATCTTGGTTGGTTGGTGTGATTTTTGTGAAATGGTTAAATGATTTACTGAGATTAATTATGTGGTTTAAATAATTAAATCTTATTAAGTATAAAAAATTAAATGTTAAGGTATTTAATTAATGAAAATTAATTAAAAAGATTTATTAATTAAAAAGACTTAATTACATGTCTAATTGTGAAATTTAAGGATTTAATTAATTATTAAATTTAAGGATTTAATTAATTATTAAATTTAAAAATTTAATTAAAGATAAATTTATTAATTGATGATAAATTATCAATTCAGTAAATAATAATATTATTAAAATAATATTCTTTTAGGTATAATTGATATGCAGTTAAGTTGCACAATCAATAAAAAATAAAGGAAAGAATAAAGTATTTTTTTAATAAAAAGTTGAGTGAATTGATATAAACAAGAAACACTAAAACTGCATTGAGTTATTCAATATTAATTTAAAAATCATGTAAAAAGGAATATTGGTAATAAAAAAAAATAGAGTTAAGTTGATTTATGGGTTTGCATGGTTGAGTTGGAGTTCTTGGCTCTTTTTCTTTATTAGGAGGATTTGGCTATTATTCTATACATAGATTTGCAGGATTTGGCTCTATGGATTGAATAGGAGGAAATTGTGAAAGTTTTGGAATTTTTCAGGGTTTTGATTGTTCTTCATGTTTTATGTCAATTGGTGGTTCTAGGTAGGGTTTGAAAACATTCATAAATTTATTTTATTTTATTTTTAAAGAAAATTTGTTTTCTTTGTTCTTGTTATATCCTATTGATATATATTTTTGAATTCTTCTCATGCTTAGAATATTTGTAGTTTGTTAGAGGAAATTTGGTTTTTGGGAACATTATGGAAAGATCTTATTTTGGATCAATTAGGGTTTGTTTTTAAAAAAAATTATTGCTGAAACCCTAGAGATTCAAATCAATTTCAAACTTCTTCATAATTTTTACATATAACCATACTTGTTTTGTAGATCTAAGAAGAATATGTTTCCTTTTAGAAATTATTTGTTAAACCCCATGTTATCATATAAAAAGAAGAATGAGGTTACTATTTTTTCTTAGAGAATTTTCTCTACTAAAAAATATTTTTAAAAAATATATTTAAAAAATTTAAAAGGGCGGGGGGAGGAGGGCTTTCTCCCCACCCCTTTCCCCATGTGAAGGTAAGGCCACATGGAAGCCCAAGATGTCATGGTAGCTCAACTAGACGATAGTGTAAGTTGTCATAGCAACCTAGCGACACTGCAGCCAAAGATGCCAGTACCATGGGTTGTTGGTAGCATAAGTTGTTGAAGCAGCCATGGGGTGGGAGCGACTAGTCCCGTCCCACCACACTGTTATTTTTCATATATTGTTTTGAATAAATTTTATTTTTAATTAAATTTTAGTTTATAAAATTCTTAAAAACTAATGTTTAGTTTAATAAATTTATTGATAATAAATATTAATATTAATAAATATTAGTTAATATTATTAACTTCTATTTTAGTATAGGTTGTTTAAAATTCATTGTCAATATTTTTTGTAATTACATGAATTTAGTAATTATGGATTTGAAATTTTGAAGCCCAAAATTCCTCTGCTAGGGTGGCGGGGGAAATATCTTCAAATTGTAAGGATTGTTCTCCCAATGCCGTTGATGGCCATGTCTTCAACGATGATAGTAATTCCTGGAATCTTGTTTGAAGTTGACATCGGCTACTTGCAAAGCCAAAGCCTTGGGTTATTCCAATCCCACAAAAAATCCATGTTGTTGCTTCAAGTGCTAACAAAGATCACAAGAAAACTGAAATAAAGCAGTCCAATAAAATCTATTTTCAAAAGACAAAATACTTTGGAGAAAGCTGGCCCCATCTGGAGACTTCCACTACCTTCAATTCCCTTGCTATGGTTCCTCAAAATGGTATACTTTCACCTCTTCACAGTAAAAATATGATAGTTTTCAATGGCAACATATAAAGTAAGAATAAGGAGGAAGATTAGACCATGGTTATCAATTGCCAAAGAAGAGCACAAAGACATAAGGATAGGGAAAGGTCTAATACCCAGATAAATCTAGCATGTGCCACAAGTGCCAACACTATTCCGTTGGGTACAATATACCCTAGACCATGCATTTATCTAGTAATTATTAATAAGAAATCCATTCCCCCCAGTACATAGTAGAAATTTGATCATTTGATCATCAGTAATACAACTAGGAATAGACACATAGGATAATTGTCACAATTACGACTTGGTAGCCTATTGGGGAAGAAGCCAAATTTAATATTTTGACATGTCTTTTTGGTTGACAAAGACATTCAAAGGAGAGGTATGTACTACTAATCTTCAGAAAGGATTCATGTTCATTGAATGCTTGAATCATAGCTTTAGAAATAAATTTTGGAATGGCCCTACTTTATTTGTTAAAGGGTTTTCTATTAATTATTTTAAATGAAAGAAAAAAATTGATCACTCTAAAGTTCCCATCACCTCTACCTATTGATGGATTGAAATATATAATTTTCTTGTCGAACTCATGAACAACGAAATTATAGGGAAAATTGGTGACATGCTAGGAGGTTTTATGGGTATATAGGAAAATTTCCTAAATTCGAATGTTGTCAAAATACTGGTGGAATTCCATACAAACAAAATCCTTAAGAAAATCAAAATAATATTGAACAACTTCATTTACTTACTTAATCCAACCTTCTTTAATGGAAATATCTAGTCAAAAATTATTTTTTTGGACCCTAATCTCACAGAGAAATTTTACGAAGATATTAATGACATTAGGGTTATAGAAAATGAAGGATTTTATTTCAGATTTCTAAAAAATGGTGGCTTTAGATTTTTCCAAAATTCAATAGATCTAGAAGAAGGTGAAATCCCCATGCCTTCTAAACCCCTACAAGTGCCTCCCCACCCTTCTGATTCCTCCCTAGTTAGATTCAAAATTGATCTCGAGCTAGGTCCCTCATCTCTTGATCCTAACCCTATTATTGACCCTTTTCAAAATATTATCCTGACACTGAAGTCCCTTCATCCTTGTCCTTGCACACCAGTAAGAAAATTAGGTGACCCGAATTCCATCTCACTCTCCCCATCTTTTCATGTCTGCAGAAAGATTATCCCTATTCTTTTGATGTATCCCCTTATTCTCCATACTGTCCCACACCATGGTCATGTCACAAATCCAAGCACTATTACTTTGCTAAAATTAACCCAATTCACTTTTTCAGACCTCCAAAACAAAATCCGTAAGAACACCAGGTGCACTCCTGGACCCTAAGCCAAACTTCCCCAATAATAGTAATCTACATTTTGATTAATCAACAGACCATGTATCTTTAAACTTAATCAAGCAGGAGAAGTTGGTCAATACCATGAAAAATAAAATGCAAGATCTTAGCTCCCTCCTAAGTGACATCATCAATATGCGAAATGTGATCAATGAGGATTTTTAAGCTTGGTACTACCTCAAAGAGAAAATGGTTAAATTTAAAGGGTCCTCTGAACATTGTGTCCCTGAATTTTCCCTAGAGAATCAAACTAATCCCTAGAAAATCAAACTAATCACTTAGAATCTAAAATTCCCCTAGAATTGGAAGCTATATAGCATGATTGTGTTCAACAATGACTTTAATTATTTTGTTATCAATGATGTACCTTCTTCCTACCATAATAAAAAATCCTTTGATAATTTCATTCAAGAAGAGGTAGAAAAGTAAGACACAAAAAATAATATTAACAGTGGGATGCCTATTGCTTCTAATACTAGAATTACCGAAATTGGTATTTCCCAATACAAGGAAGGTCTAGTTACCTATAACTTTGGGTAATCTAATGCAGAAGCATCCTGGGAATTTGCAAATCCTATATCAACCAAAAATATGTTTGAGTTTGGTTTTATGTTTCAGTTGCAGTCTCAGTTGGGCACCTGAGATTCTCAGTCTCTAGTGTTAGTTCTCAATTGCAAGTTTTCTTGGATTCACTAATGGAGCTCAATGTGTTAGTCACTTGGTGGATGATTTTAGTTTTTGGTTGTTGCTGAATGGGTCTTGGTTTTCTTTCACCTACTGGTGTTGGTTTCTTGGTGTTCTGGCTCACCAACTAGTTTGTTTGGATGAATTGGCTTGGCTAATTAGTTCATGTTCCTCAGATTATGGCATGACCGTTGGATGCGTGTGGACACAAATCTAGAGTGTTTCTTTCTCATATGTAGATTTGATGACCGTTGGAAGACGACTTGGAGAAAATGTATTTTGTAAAGGTTGTGTAGAATTCGACTGATGTTTTGTGATTTAATTCTTTTCAAAAGTTGACTTGTGGCTAAGTAGTATATAAGTAGGGTGTGGGTAGTTATTTAGGCAGGAAAAGGAGGAGGAGGATCAAATAGTAGTGATTGAAAAGATCTGATTGTAATAGCAGAGCTAGTGGCTAAGTTTCTTGGCTTAGGAGATAAGGAGATTTCTTGGTGGCTTGTGAGCACGAGTTTAGATCTACCTTGGTGTTCCTATCAGTTTGTTTGTGGTTGTGTAGATCTGGGCTAGCTAGTTGATTGTTGGATCTTGCGAGGTCTATGTTATATTTTCTAATGTAATTGGCCATAACTGAGAAGGCCTTACAACTTGGCATGTTTCATGTAATTCTCAGTTATTGAGAATATAAGTTGAATCTAGTTATATCTTGTTGTGTTGTGTAGTTTCTATTGTTGTGAGGCCTCAACCCAACCCATCATAGCATTGTTGATCCATTCACATTTTGATACTTTATGATATGATACTTTGATACACCTTTTGATCATTCTGGCAGAGACTTGTGATATTATGTTTTATGATGATGATTACATTATGCAGACTATATTTTGATGTGGATTAGAACCTAGAATATATGGTTGATTTTGGTTATACATGCTTAGATATGTGATTTGATGAGAAAGATTTAATCATGCTTAGATTTTACTATTTCATGGATTATGCTATATGTTAGGAAGTAGCCTGGATAATATGTCATGATGATATATGAAGACACTATGTTTAAACATTATTGAATGAAAATTGTAATTAGGAATTGAATTCTTCATATTGATTGATGTTGCTAATTATGATATATATATATATATATAGACACACACACACACACACACACACACACATGTAATTTTATTGCTTTGGACTATTGATGCTCGAGTTTAGTGTGCAGGAAAGAAAACCATGGAATTATTCAGAGAATTGGGGCTAAACACATGTGAATTGAGTAGGCTAAGGTTTAATCTAATTAAGGGATTTAAACCTTGTTGTAATGTGATCTTGTTTGTAAATGTGATTTGTATATATGTGTAAATGATAAAATGTGGATGGGGTCCTAGAAAAATGGTTTGCACATAAAAGAAACCCCAAAACCAATATTTTACACTTACGTGAAATTGTATTGATATGGAAAGTAAATGTAGATGACTAATGTTGAAATGAAGAGATAAAGGTACTTACCTCTAAAAGAGAATCAACTGAAAACCCTATCAAACGGTCTCATAAACTATTGATTTTAACATATTTTAATAAAAATTGCAAGATCTACAAAACCCAAAAATCTTTTTTTGAGATAAGATCAGGTCATCTTTGACCCTCATAAAAGGTCAAGGATGACCTCAGGAAAATGAAGGTCAACTTTGATTTTGTTCGCAGATCTCAGAAGTTTGGTGAAAAGGGTATCTAGATCTAT
Organism: Chamaecyparis obtusa; assembly: GCA_027943335.1. Lineage (NCBI taxonomy): Eukaryota > Viridiplantae > Streptophyta > Pinopsida > Cupressales > Cupressaceae > Chamaecyparis > Chamaecyparis obtusa. The sequence continues at coordinate 97,846 of BSBK01003781.1, forward strand.
ACTTTAATTCACCGTCACACACCTGTACCTACAAGAAAAATGGTTTTGTTTGTTGGGGGGGAAGGGGTTTGCCTTAGTCAAACCCCAATTTAGGAATTAACCTTGAAATTGAATTGAAATTGCAGTAGTAAACAAAGTAAATGGAACAATTCACCTTGCTTATGTTGAAACCCTTGTGGAGGATTCAACTCCTTGAATCGACAAGAATGGATGAATGAAGAATCAAATGTAGGATGTCTCCAATCAATTGTCTTTAGATCTTCAACACCAATCTTGAATGGATCTGGAATTTGGAAGAGACTTGAATGGAAATTTAGGAATCTTCAACAAGAGAGCTCCATAGAGCTTGAACCTTCAATGGCTACTAATGGATCTCCTTGATGAATTGGATCATGAATGCTTGAAGGCTTGAATGCTTGAATGCTTGATCTTCTTGCTTGAGAGCTTGAGAGATTGTGAGATGAGATGCGATGGAGAAAATGAGAGAGGAAGGCACCCTTTTATAGTGATCTAGGGCACAAGAGGGTCCTCGTAGAAAATAATAATTAAGGGCCCATGGCACAAAAATATAGAGAGGTGTACATGGAGAGGAAATTAAATTAAAGTCTTGACACAAAAATCTAGGAGGGGACCACCCTTAGTATAGAAATAAAATAATTATTTAAGATCCTTGTCACAAAATTTGAGGTAAGGCCAACCCCAAAGTTAATTTGAGCATTAGGCACAATACTTGAGAAAGGATAATCTCTAATAATAAATTAGGATTCATATAAAAATATCGAGAAAGGTCCACCTCAAATATTAATTTGAGAATTTGACACTTAATCCAAGAAATAATGGCCCCGAAGAGGGAAAAGACAATATTTTGATAAAATCTCAAAACTGGAAGCTAACCCCAAGGATCCCAAACCCTAGGTCAAGGATGAGGTCAACCTTGACCTAGGTCAAGGTCAAGGTTGACTTTGACCTTGAGGTCAAGAATCTCAGGTTCACAGTCCAAAATGCTAGGAAAATGCCAGGAAGAAGTGGAAAATGGTGTAGAACAGGGGAAAAGGTAAGATCCAAGTCGAGTACCCATTCAAGGCATTCAACATGACACCAAACCACTTACTCAGAGGGATAAATTCTCTTATCATGGAATTTCTTCCATTTTAAGATGATACATTAAGCCCCCACTTTAGCAAGAGTATGGACTCGATGCAAACTCTTGGTAAAAGAGATCATAAAGAAAAAGATAATCTTATTGCAATCTTAGAGTTGACAAAGACTCAAGTGAACCATAAAAAGACAATCTTATAGAAAGTGAAGAGAGGAGTGGCTAGCTCACCCAGTAAGATGTGTGTATCTCATTGTGAACCATAAAAGGATAGGATGGCCTACCAAGAAAATACTTGATAGTCACCCCATAAAGTTGTGCGCCTTTAGCAGCTTTGTGCATGTATGTAGTGCGTCTTCTGATGGCTTTTGGAATACCCATAGATCCATCTTCTTGTATCACTATGAATATGAAATGTGTGTCTCCTCAGGATTTAGCAACTTATGTGCATTACCTTCAAAAGATTTAGCATATAGATGTGTGTCTTTTCAAGATTTAGCAACTTATGTGCGTTACCTTCCAAGATTTAGCATATTGAAAATTTTGAAAAATGCATGTCTCCTCAAGATTTAGCAAATTATGTGTGTTACCTTTGGAAGATTTAGCAGATTTGAAATTGGAAATGCATGTCCCTTTAGGATTTAGCAACTTATGTGCATTACCTTCCGAGATTTAGCATGTTGCAAAACTAAAGGTTAGAACAAAAATACATAATATAGAGCGAGGGAGGCTGTATATATGCCCCCCTCGTTAAGATGGAAAAAACATACTATTTTGACATGTTAAGGAAAGAAAAGAACAAGGATAAAGCCTTCTTCAACATCAAGACAATATCCATAGACAACACCCAGTCCAAGCCAAGAAGGTCACAAATCCTCTGAGGCCATGGAAGGGATGAATGCAAAGATATATTGTTCAAGAAGTGAAAAAGAGTAACCCTTATGAGGGATAGTGCACTATTTAGTTTCCAAGGTGAGAGATATATCAACCATGGAAACCCAATGTCAAACAATGAAATAGGTTGTGATCAAGGACATAGATTCTCAATGCAAACCAAAATTTTCATGTATGATTGGATATCACATAATAGATAAATACTACTTAACCAAGGAAAGAGGTGAATCCCAGAAAGACAGAAAAGAAGGAGATGACATCCTTGCCCCCCAAGTATAGGAACAAGGATGGAAGGGGACCTATTATATCACTCACAACATTATAAAAGGCAACGAGCCCCCAAGGATTAGGCTAACATTGTTTATATAATGTGGAGCTCCATAATAGGAACATAAATGTTATTTAGAGAAAATAGGATTGAAATACAACTCATTGTCACATGATATATGAATAACCTTACTATCAATGAGCTGCCTAATCTTATAATGTAAAGCTTGACATTCATTAGTAGAGTGATCATGAAATCTATGATATAAACAAAAAGGAAGAGTCTTCAAGTGTGGACTATGTTTCTTTTTGTGTTTAGGTCTAGTAATCATCTTAGCACAAAGGATTTTAGGCAAAATAACTTCTTGGTCAAATTCCTTCACAGGTTCATCATGTCTTGAAGTGTTATTTGAGATGTTATTAACATTAATTTTTTGTCGAGGATTAAATCCCAATCCATAAGAATGCTCATGCCCCCCAGTGTGTAAGGGCATTTGAATTCCATATTTATGCTTACCACATCCTTGACCATTAAATCCTTGTTTAACGAGGAAGTGATAACCAGGACCATAACAAGAAGCCATATCAGAAGGATTCAATGGAACTTCAGTAGTCACTATGTCATCATTAGTAGGTTTGACAGATTCATTGTGGGTAGAAGCAATGACAAAGTTATTACTAAGGGTATTAGAAGTAGAAGTAAAAACTCATTGTTCAAATTCTCTTTGTTTCTTCATAAAATCAAGATCATTAACTTTATATTCTCCAATAAAGGTAGGATTAAAATCCAAGGTTCCCCAATCATCGTCAAGAAGAGCATTAGAGAAAGAAGGATTATTATTAGGAGCAGTAGTGTGGATTTGAATATTCAAACAAGGTTTAGGTGTATCATCTGCATGAAGTGTATACATCCCATTGTTATATATAAACTTGACTTTATGATGAAGGGTGGAAGGAACAACATGCATCTCATGCAACCAAGGTCTACCCAAAAGAAGGTTATAATTGAGAGGTCCAAGCATATCATGAATAGGTGTATTCAGGATGACCGGTCCTACTTTGATAGGTAAGGTAATGATGCCTAAAGTGTTCTTAGCAATGTTATCAAAGGCACGTATAGGAACATTGTCAGGTTGAATAGTTGAAAGATCAGTGTTAATCACTTTGAGCATGTCCATGCTACAAACATTAAGCCCAAATCCATTATCAATCAAGGTCTAACGAATGATACTTTTATTGATAGAAACAACAACCATAAGAGCATCATACTAATTTTGAACTTCTTTAGAGGGTAAATAATTTTGAGTAAATACAATGTCAGGAGGACCTGGGGTAGCATACATGTATTGTGAGAATTTATTGATGTTCTCTTGATTAGGAGGTGGAGTAGGAAGAGTTTGTAGAGATTTTTGCAAGGCTTCATAGTAGGTAGGTGAAGTTTGAAGAAGCTCCCATAAAGAAATCATGGTAGGGGTATTTTGTAATTGGTTTATCAAATCATACTCCTTGCTAGGAAGACGGGGTGGAGGAAGAAGAATAGGTTGAGAAGGTGGAAAAGAAGTACAAACCACTAGATTAGGTTGAGGGTTATTCCTTGTATGATATGTGTGAGCTATCAAATCTTGATCATTAAAAGACTCCATAGGTTTTCCTTTGATAGTAAGGCGAGGACAACCTTTGACAGTTAACAAGGGTTTAGGATAAACCATTTTAGCTGTCTCAACACTACAAATAGATTCACAAGAAGTAAGAAAAGAGGAAATCCTAGGAGGAGATGAGGTAAGATCTTGATTCTCCATAGGATCATCACTAAAAGGGAGAGCATTAATGGAATGCATATCATTCTCCACTAATGCCTCATCACTAGAAGGAATCTCAAATAGAGGTAAAGCATCTATAATGTCATCTTCTTTAACTAAAATGTGTACATGTGTTTTAGAAAAAGAGTTATCATCATGTATGAATATGTCATCCATTAATAAATCACCCTCTTGAATCAAAGTTTATTCATGAGGAGGGGATAAATCAATGTCCTTATCCAAGGGATCATTCACAATGGTTTCAGAAGGAAAAGAAAAATCAACATCCCTACCCAAAGGTTTAATAAAGCACTTGAACCATGCTTGAGATAACTTGTGCAACATGATAACGAATAAGGAAACTATAAAATAGATCTAGATATATCTAAATGCATTCAAATGAAATGTTTTTGTATTTTTAAAGAAATTTTTCAATTTTTTTTTGTATTTTTGCAATATAAATGCAAGAGCATAAAATAAACCTACTTTTGTAAGCACAAAATGTAAATCTAACACCAAAAAGAAAGAGTTGTCGTAAAACAGGTTCACCAAAATGTAAAGGTGAAGGTGAACACACAAGAAAATAGAAAGGGAGATCTAACACAATAGGGCATCTAAATCCACAAAAGAAAGGGGTAAGCATGTCGGATTCACCAAAATGTAAAGGATAAAATGTGGATGGGGTCCTAGAACAATGGTTTGCACATAAAAGAGACCCCAAAACCAATAGTTTACACTTACATGAAATTGTATTGATATAGAAAGTAAATGTAGATGACTAATGTTGAAATGAAGAGATAAAGGTACTTACCTCCGAAAAAGAATCGGCTGAAAACCCTATCAAACGGTCTCACAAACTATTGATTTTTGTGTGTCCTAACCGAAACTATGAGATCTACAAAACCCATAAATCTTTTTCTAACATAAGATCAGGTCATCTTTGACCCTCATAAAAGGTCAAGGATGACATCAAGAAAATGAAGGTCGACTTTGATTTTATTCACAGATCTTGGAAGATTAGCAAAAAGGGTATCCAGATCTATACTTTAATTCATTGTCCCTCACCTGTACCTACATGAAAAATAGTTTTGTTTATTGGGGGGGAAGGGTTCTATCTCAGTCAAACCCCAATTTAGAAATTAACCTTGAAATTGAATTGAAATTGCAATAGTAAACAAAGTAAATGGAACAACTCACCTTGCTTATGTTGAAACCCTTGTGGAGGATTTGAATCCTTGAATCCACAAGAATGGGTGAATGCAGAATCAAATGTAGGATGTCTCCAATCAATTATCTTTAGATCTTCAACACCAATTTTGAATGGATCTTTAATTTGGAAGAGGCTTGAATGGAAATGGAGGAATCTTCAACAAGAGAGCTCCATAGAGCTTGAATCCTTCAATAGCTACTAATGGATCTCCTTGATGAATTGGATCTTGAATGCTTGAAGGCTTGAATGCTTGAATGCTTGATCTTCTTGCTTGAGAGCTTGAAAGATTGTCAGATGAGATGAGATGGAGAAAAGGAGAGAGGAAGGCTCCCTTTTATAGTGATCTAGGGCACAAGAGGGGCCTTGTAGAAAACAATAATTAAAGGCCCATGGCACAAAAATCTAGAGAGGTGCACATGGAGAGGAAATTAAATTAAAGTCTTGACACAAAAATCCAAGAGGGGACCACCCTTAATATTGAAATAAAATAATTATTTAAGAGCCTTGTCACAAAATTTGAGCTAAGGCCAACCACAAAGTTAATTTGAGCATTAGGCACAAAATTTGAGAAAGGATAATCTCCAATAATAAATTAGGATTCCTATAAAAATATCAAGAAAGGTCCACCTCAAATATTAATTTGAGAATTCAACACTTAATTTGATAAATAATGGCTCTAAAGAGGGAAAAGACAAGATTTTGATGAAATCTCAAAATTGGAAGCTAACCCTGAGGATCCCAAAGCCTAGGGTCAAGGACGAGGTCAACCTTGACCTCAGTCAGGGTTAAGGTCATCCCTGACCTAGGTCAGGGTCGAGGTAGACCTTGACCTTGAGGTCAAGAATCTTAGGTTCACAGTTCAAAATGCCAGGAAGAAGTGGAAAATGGGTAGTCCAAGTTGAGTACCCATTCAAGGTGCTCAACATGACCCCCAACCACTTACTCGGAGGGCTAAACACTCTTATCATGGAAGTGCTTCCATTTTACGATGATACAATATGTTAATAGTTTAAATTGATGTTGTTAATTGGACATGTCATTTGCAAATGTGATGTGTATTTTATGGTGTCACTTGACACTTGTATTGTCCATGTGGATGGTGACATGTCAATTAGGGTTTGGTCAAGAATCACCTAACCTTATAGGGTATTATATTAATCCCACTTGCATGTAGATGTCTTGTAGGTATCACATCAAGTTGGAACTCGTATTTGAGCTTTAGAGGTACTTTAGAGGGGTTAAAAGTGACCCTAGAGTGCATTTTTGGCCAAAATTAGCTAACCCTAGGGGGTACCTTGAGTTGGGGGCTAGTTTTCACCTATGGGAAAGTATAGATCACCATTATGGCCCTCCAAAAAGGCTACTTTTCAAAAGTGGCGAAAATGGAGATGGCCACATGCAATCTAACTTGTCCAACACTCTTTGCTAAACTCACAATTAAGAGGGGGGACAAGATGTAGCGCCTAAGGACTAGAGGACATGTCACATTAATTGGTAGGTCTTGATTACACTTTTGGAGGTCTTTTTAGAGGGTTTGGAGAGACTTAGTGGGTGTTCACCCACTCTCTAATTTTAGAGAAACTTAGGGTTGGAGAAAGGAAAAGTCAAGGGAGAAAGGACAAGGGCTCTTCTCAACTACCTTCTTGCCATTTTACTTTGGACCAAGGTTGGTGATTCTTGCTATGGACAAATGCTTACTGTTAGACAGTAAAGTTCACCAAGATAATTGAGAGGGGGGGGGGGTGAATCAGTTATCAGATAATTATAACCTTTATCAACTTCAACAACATTTAACCATGTAAGCAATATAATTACCAACCATAGAAAGATATTCATACACAATGACACAATAACACAAGATATGTTGACTAGGGAACCTCTTGATCAAAGAGTAAACCCCAGTGGGAATGATGCCCACAAAAGATGCACTAATATGAATATTCCTTGTGAAAGGATGGACTTTGTTGAGAGTCTTATGAAATACATTCAGTACATATAAATCCTTGTTAGGAGATTTTGAATCCCTGCTAAAAGATTCTAACCCTGTTAGGAGTTATGGAAGACAGAAGGACCCACTTCCCAAATAGCTTCAGGGTAAGATCACTGAACACACTTTCCAAATGACCTTAAGATTATTCAATAGAATAATATCAAATATGTTACCTCCTCACTATTCCAAACCGCACTGAGTGCTACACCAGATCTCAATTCTAGATCTATGTACTTTGCATGTCTTCCTTCACAATTTCGCTTTCACAACTTCATTAGCTCTTTTCTTCACCTCATGCTTACATTTGCATTCAACCATACCATGCTTACACTTCTTTCACATTACAACTACATTACAATAAGGAAAAACATTCCTTCCTTTATGCCACACCCAAATAATTACAAATGAGTTGGTACACAATTACAAAATAAAAGTTTCCACATGCTACATCAAAATTACACAAAATTATCGGCTTCCAAATGCAATAAATCTTCACTCGTGTGACCTCAAAGTTTTTGTTGTGAACCACATCACTATCAATGTGTCTCAAACTTCCCTTTAACTGTGCAAAACTAGATTCCATCCCAATTAGGAGATATAATCCAATTTCCACAAACCGCTAGTCAGGAACACTGCCTGAATACTGCTTCCACCAAAATGCTCATAACTTTCACGAATCAATGAATTATTGTCTGCACTCTTAACCATAGACATATAACATTCCAAAGAGTGTAACCTCAACATCACATAGCTCCAACTACAATATCCCATGTGCGCTAATCAAAATAGTGTCTTCTTTTCTGCTAGTCTCTAGAAGATCACTGTGTTGACATCAATGACAATCATAGTCATGAATGCAACAACAACAACTATAGAATGACTGCCAAAATCTAGCATTCATTCCTAACAATCTCCCCCATTGGCATTGATGGCAACATAGATGAAAAATATCCAATGTTCCAAAAATTTAATACTGCAACACTGTTGCTCTGACAAACATTTCAAATCTTCTTCATCAATAAAATATTTCTTTTCTTTCCTATTCAGTTCTCTCCAACAGATGGTACAAATGTTTTTTCATGTACACTTCTCCCCCATTGACATCAATGAAAAATTTTTTATCACTATGTCAACAACAACTCAATGTCAAAAGACATTATTCAAAAAATACATTCACAAGAGTCCTCATGACTCAGCTCACATACTCCCCCATAGAGGAAGTACCAACATCCAATCCAGAAGAAAGATAGGGCTCATATACCACTAGATAGATGCAACTAACTGCATCATTACTCAAAAGTAGGCTGGGGCATAACCCCAAGCATACCTCTCAGATACTCAAATGTATCATTAGGCAAAGGCTTTGTAAATATGTCTGCTATCTACTCCTTTGTGCTTATGTACTCCAGTCTGACTTCTTTCTTAGCAACTCTCTCTCTTACAACATGATACTTGATCTCTATATGCTTAGTCTTAGAATGTAATATAGGATTCTTAAACATACTAACTGTACTGGTGTTGTCACAATGTATGACAATAGGCTCAACAAACTTAATTCCAATATCCTTCAGCATCTGCTTCATCCAAATTATCTAGTTATAATTGTTTGCTGCTGTTACATACTCTACTTCTGCTGTTCTCTGAGAAATACAATTCTACTTTTTACTTAGCCAAGAAACTAATCTTCCTCCAAGAAAAAAGGCTCCACCACTAGTGCTTTTCTTATCATCAACACTGCCTCCCCAATCAGCATCTGTATATGCACATAAGGGTAAAATCATCATATTTTTCATACCACAATCCATAGTCCATTGTGCCTCTTAAATATATCAGTATCCTCTTTACTGCTACATAATGTGACTCTCTAGGTTTAGCTTGAAATCTTGCTACCATTCCAACTGAATGTGCTAATCAGGTCTTGTGTGTGTTAAATACTGCAATCCTCCAATCATGGATCTGTATTTCTTCTGCTCAACTACCGGTGTTTCATCTTTGCTAAATAATTTATGTCCTCTAACTATAGGTGTTCCAACTGGTTTACAATTCTCCATTCCAAATCTTTTCAGTAAATCATTCAAGTACTTTGTTTGACTTACAAAGATACCATTACTATTCTATGTTATATGTAATTCCAAAAAGTATTTCATCTCACCATTCATACTCATTTCAAATTCAGTCTTCATTTCATTAGCAAATTTGTCACTAGCTTCATCTTCTCCTCCAAAGATAATGTCATCAACAAAAATAACTATAATCAACAAACCATTTTCAATTTATTTTGTGTAGAGATTGCTATCAACTATTCCTTTAGTAAATCCCAATTTCAACAAATACTTATCCAGTCTTGCATACCAAGTTCTAGGTGCTTGCTTTAGTCCATATAGTGCTTTCTTCAGTTTACATACCATGTCTCATTCTTGAGTCAAAGGAAAACCTTCAGGCTACTCAATGTAGACTTCTTCTTCCAATTCATCATTCAGAAATGTGGACTTCACATCCATTTGATACACTTTGAATTTCTTAAAAGCTGCATAGGCCAAAAACATTCTTACTACTTCAATTCTTGCTACAGGTGCAAAAGTTTCTTCATAGTCAATTCCTTCTTACTGTGAGTATCCTTTACATACTAATCTTGCTTTATTTCTTAGTACTTCTCTTTGTTCATTCATCTTGTTTCTGAATACCCATTTAGTTCCAATCACATTCTTGTCTTTAGGTCTAGGGACCAATTCGCATGTTTTGTTCTTTTCAATCTGATCTAGTTCTTCTTTCATAGCATTAATCCAAAGTTCATCTTCACAAGCTTCACTAGTAGATTTAGGTTCAATTTGAGAAATCAAACATAAATGTACCTTATTCTGAGTCAAAAATGCTTTGTCCAAACTTCCAATAACTTGTTCAATAGGATGATGTCTTGATATATACCTGTTCGGTGTCATAGTCTCAGATCTTGCTTCAACTATAGATTCTTCTCTAGATTCCTCTCTGGTTTCTTCAGCATGACTTTCATTCAACAACTAACTATCAGTCTCATAGAACAATTTATTAGTTTCAATGTTAGGCTTAGGATGAGTTTCTTCATCAGATTCATAATCAAGCATTCTTTCCTAAATTTTAAACTTCTCATCAACTTTAACATGTGCGCTCTCAACAATAGTTTTAGTTCTCTTATTGTAACATCTATATGCTTTTCTTTTCAAATAATATCCAAGAAAAATTTCTTCATCACTTCTAGGATCAAACTTTCCAATATCATCATCTCTCTTTATATAACATTTGCTTCCAAAAATTTTAAAATACTTAACTGGGGGTGCATGTCCAAAGCATAATTCATAAGGTCTCTTGTTTGTGGCTGCTTTGATTTGTACTCTATTCATTGTATACACTGTTGTACTCACTACTTCTCTCCAAAATGTTTTCACCAAATCATTCTCAAATAACATAGCTCTTGCTACTTCAGTTACTATTCTGTTTCTTCTTTCTACAATACCATTTTGTTTAGGTGTTCTAGGGGTTGAAAACTATCTCTTAATACCATTCACTTCACAAAAGGTGTTAAACTCTCTAGAAGTAAATTCTCCACCTCTATCAGATGTCAAACATTTAATCTTCATTCCAGATTCATTCTCAACTTTATTCTTAATGATCTTAAACTTATCAAATGCTTCAAATTTTTCTTTAAGAAATGCAATCCACATCACTCTTGTAAAATCATCAACAAGAATCATAAAATACCTTTCTCCATAGAATCCCCTAGTCCTGGTAGGACCTCTCAAGTCTATATGAACAATCTCCAACTTCTCTGTCGATGTGAACTTCTTACTATGAAATGAACTTCTCTTCTACTTAGCCATCACACATTCTTTGCAAATCATGTTAGTAGGCTACATAATTTTAGGCAAATCCCTTACTACAAGTGTAGTACTCACTTTCACAATGTTATCAAAGTTTATATGACAAAACCTTCTATGCCATAACCAACTGTCATCAATTTTAGTAATCAAACATGTCATCTCAGTAGGATTCAACTAAAATACATTACCTCTGGTTCTAGATCCAGTTCCAATTAGATTTCCATCTTTATCTTTTATCACACAAGTTTTCGTAGGAAACCAAACTTGATATCCCTTATCCTCTAACTGTCCAACACTCAAAATATTATGTTTCAATCCATCGACAAAGTAAACATCATCAATGTTAGTCTTTCCATCAAGAGTAATAGATCCTATACCTTTAATCAAACAAGGTGCATTGTTACCAACTCTAATAGCTCCTCCATCATAATTGTTAAACTTTATGAACTTCTTCATGTCTCTAGTCATATGATTTGAACAACCACTATCTATAATCCATTTAGCTTTCTTTTCAACTTGGGAAACTAAGGCTTTTTCTTCCTTAATATCAGATTCAGGATTCTCTTCTTTAATTGCTACAAATGCTATGTCATCATTATTCTCAGTATCACTTTCACTCAAAGTTCTTTCTATACTAGCTTCAAGATCTTCATCATTAGCATAATAACATTCCTTAGATCTTCTAGGCTTCAAATTATTTCTATACTTTTTAACTCTCTTAGGACACTTAGATGCAAAATGACCATATTCTTGACAAGTCCAACATTTACAAAATTTCTTACCGTCTGGTTCTCTTTTCACAAAGAAGGCAATACCTTCTTCAATCTTCTTATCTTCTTCATTTCTAGATATGTTGGTGCTGACATAATCTCCACTCACACTGGTACTTCTTGATAAAGTAGGATGGATACTAAGAGAACTAAATGTTTTTTCCATTCTAGGTAAGTCTCCCGATAACGTCAAGTTCATCTCTGCTGCTTCCAATCTTCTAAGAAGAGTTTCTCTTGTAAAGTTTTCTATACAAGGCATAACTTGTTCAATCATTTGTGTTGTCTTCTTAAATACAAGAGTTAATGTCCTCAGAATTTTCCATATCACTTCATTCTTTGTTTTTGTTCCTCCACAAGCTTTTATTCCTGCAACAATTTCTGACATTCTCCCAATATAGCTTCTAACAGATTCATCTTCCATCATTCTTATATCTTCAAATGCACAAATCCAATTATGTAATCTATCTCTTTTTGCATGTTCATCACCTTCAAAAGTAGAGTGTAAAGCTTTCCAAATTTCATGACCTTTTGTTAAACATTTTACTTGACTATATTCATTCTCTGAAAGTGTTGTCAAAAGTGCTTCTCTTGCAAGTATGTTACACATGAATAGATCTAGCTCATCTTTAGATCCTATCACAAGATTGTCTTCTCCAATGATAGTCTTCTCATTCTTTGTAATCAACCAATAACCTAGTCCTAAACACAGTAGATGTGTCTTCATCTTTTCTTTCCAGCTATCAATATTTACTCCATCAAACTTAGGGCTTTCTTTCTTGAAATTCACCATGGATCTCCTTAAGCTGTTAAACTTTTCTTTCAAGGACCTGCTGCTCTGATACCAATTGTTAGAAAGTAAAGTCCACCAAGATAACTAATTTGGGGGGGGGGGTGAATTATTTATCAAATAATTATAACCTTTATCAACTTCAACAATATTTAACCATGTAAGAAATATAATTACCAACCATAGAAAGATATTCATACACAATGACACAATAACACAAGATATGTTGACTAGGGAACCTCTTGATCAAAGAGTAAACCCCGGTGGGAATGATGCCCACAAAAGATGCACTAATATGAATATTCCTTGTGAAAGGATGGACTCTATTGAGAGTCTTATGAAATACATTTAGGACATATAAATCCCTATTAGGAGATTTTGAATCCTTGTTAAAAGATTCTAACCCTGTTAGGAGTTATGGAAGACAAAAGGACCCACTGCCCAAACAGCTTCAGGGAAAGATCACTGAACACACTTTCCAAATGACCTTAAGATTATTTAGAAGAATAATATGAAATATGTTACCTCCTCACTATGCTTAACTGCACTCACTACTACACCATATCTCAATTCTAGATCTCTGTACTTTGCATGTCTTCCTTCACAATTTCGCTTTCATAACTTCATTAGCTCTTTTCTTCACCTCATGCTTACATTCGCATTCAACCATACCATGATTACACTTCTTTCAAATTACAACTACATTAAAATAAGGAAAAACATTCCTTCCTTTATACCACACTCAAATAGTTACAAATGAGTCGGCACACAAATACAAAATAAAAGTTTCCACACGGTACATCAAAATTACACAAAACTGTTAGCTTCCAAATGCAATAACTCTTCACTCATGTCACCTCAAAGTTTGCACTGTGAACCACATCACTATTAATGTGTCTCAAACTTCCCTTTAACTGTGCAAAACCAAATTCCATCCCGATTAGGAGATATAATCCAATTTCCACAAACCACTACTCAGGAATACTGCCTAAATATTGCTTCCACCGAATTTCTCATAACTTTCATGAATCAATGAATTACTGTTTGTGCTCTTAACCATAGACATATAACATATCAAAGAGTATAACCTCAACATCAAATAGCTCCAACTACAATATCCCACGTACGCTAATCAAAATACTGTTTTCTTTTCTTCTAGTCTCCAGAAGATCACTGTGTTGACATCAATGACAATCATAGTCATGAATGCAACAACAACTGCTACATAATGACTGCCAACATCTAGCATTCATTCCTAACACTTACTGCACAGATATTTTGATGTTTGTAGTGTAGAATGAACTTGTGAAATCTTGTATGCAATGCTCTTTGTAAATCTTTTCATTGATGTGTTGGGTTGGGGATGCATTTGGATTTTGTATCATTCCTTGTTCTTTTGGTTTTGGGAATATTGTTCATGGGAGCTGAAAGGATCACTCACCCTTTTGGAAGGGAAGTATTAGCCTTGGGTGAAGGGGTTAGTTGGGCTCTCCATTGTAGTGAGAGTCTCTTCTCTTGGAGAAGATGGGAAATTTCAAGGGGTATGGGCTCCATGAAGCCATGTTGAAAATCTTGTATTTCAGAATGGAAATAACAAATTTGTATATGGAAGGAATGTCAATATAGCCTTGGAAAGGCATAGAAAACACTTGTTTGGAAATTTTTTTTATATGGCATTCTCATCCTTGGAAAATCCCACCTTCACCCTACTTCAATGGGTTTGGAAAATCCATTTGTGAAGCTTTGGTTGGGAGTTAAATGTTATTTTGTTCATATATGTGTTTGTGAGCATTCTGTTGTGTATGTATCTGTTTACCCTTGGTTCTCCAAGCTCGGGGGTGGTCTCCTTGAGACCCTGGATGGGAGGTGAGCTCTCCATGGTGTATCCTCTTTATTTGTAAGTTTTTGGGAGCCAAGCTATTGTGGAAAAAACTTTGGAAGAGTTTTGTTTTGGTGTTTTTGTGAAGGCAAAATTGTATTATGTTGTTGTTACTTTGATATCATTCCAAGACATGTACTTGTAATAATGTATTTGAGGGCTCTTGAGTCATGAAAGAAAGGCCTTGAATTCTCTTTGGATTAGTTCTTGTGAAGACATTGTGTATTTACTCAATGATAAATTTATATGTATTCCTGTTGAAAACTATAAAGAAGAAGAATTATTGTAATTCATTATAGTTTCATTGTAATGATTTCAATTGAATGAAAAATACCTCTCCTTCTCTCTCTCTCTCTCTCTCTCTCTCTCTCTCTCTCTCTCTCAATGCAAGTTTTCTTGATATTTTAGTGGTAGTATTTTGTTGAAAACAATAGACTCAAATAGAAATTGATAACTTAGTTATGTAAATGTTAGTCAAGTTTATCTTTGATCATTTGGTCATTCCTTATAGATTGGTGTTTTAATATTCAATCAAATAAATAGATCAAATTCTAATACCTTTAGAAAAAAGGGGATGAGACAAACAAGCAAAATTCCTTGTGTAGAAAACAAGGAAAAAGTCTAAGTTTAAGGCATAAAAAAGAACAAATGGAGACCTACAAGTCTCTAGAAAATGTATGGAAAAAATTGCCATACATTTTTCTTACCAGAGTCAATTGAATATTGTTTCCTATTCCACTTACAAACAAAAAAAAATAATAATAATGTATAGGATGAGCTAACAACTAAATAAAAAAAAAAGAAAGTGAGTACCCCAAGATCCTGTCACAGCAGGGTCCCTGTCGCAGTAGGGTACCCACTGCCATGGAAGGCGGGCCCTACTATGGTAGGGTACCATTGTTGTGTGGTAGGTGGGCGCTACGGTGGTAGGGTACCACTGCCTGCAGCTGTGGGCCCCGCCACCCAGTCCCCAATGGGACTTAAAAGGTTTTTTTTTCTAAGAGTTTTTAAAAAAATTAAATTAAATTTTATTTTATTTCAAACAAATTTTGTTATTATAATTTTTAATTACTATTTACATTTTTTTTATTTTTGTTTAAATTATAATTTTATTAAATTATTTAAGTAAATAGTAAAGTTATTTTATTCAATATTTTGTTTATTTATTTATTAGTTTAGTTGTTAATTGTAGCATTTAATTCGTTATTAAAAGATTGAGTGTTATTAATTTATCTTAATTAGATATTAAATTTAAATGAAATATTTTACATTAATGTATTGTTTATAATTTGTTGAGGATGTTGATTATTTAAAATTTAATTATCTATTAAGTTAGATAAAATTTATTCGTAAATCGTAATCTTGGTATATCTATGTAAATCTTGTATATTGTTTTTTATTATATAACGTCCCTTGGTGTACGATGAATTAGGAAGGTTATTTATCGTTGAGCAGGTTATTAGTTAGTATCTAATTTCATTTATTAATTAAATATTGGAATGGAAATTTTGTGTAAAGATCTATTTTTCTTTTTTGAAGGTTGTTAATTGTCTCATACATTATAAAACTTACCTTATCGAAATTAAAAGAAAACTAGTACACCCAGGTATATATGGACTTACCTTTAATGGAAGTTTTAAAATGGAGTTATATGCTCAAAGGGTCCAACTTGTTCAAATGTGAACTACATAACTATGGTTATGAATTTAGATCCATTAGATCAACATTGATATATTACACTCCTAAGAACCCATTTAGGGGTTTAACAATAAATAAATTACATCATGAACATACCCCACAGAAGTAACACCCTTTCACAATTAAATCCTTCGCACGAAGGAGATGAATGCACACCATACTCCTTTCATGTCATACCTCACTAACTGAATGGGGAACTTAGGATTAACACTTCAAATAACTAACCCTAGGTTAGGGTTGGCTTATCTATAGTCCACTTATCCTTGAACCAATGAACGTTATCATCAAACAACTAGTTTAAAAAAAAAAATGTTGTGTTTTAGTTTGGTTTATTTTGGGCGTGACATTTGGTATCAGAGCACGGTTCTCAAAACTGGAACCTTAAACCTTTCACGTTTCACTTATAACCTTGCCTATTGTGTAGGATGTCTTTCATCATGCACAATGGTCATAGGCATGGATGAGGGCGTAGGTGTACCCCTTTAGTTCATTTAGTTAGGGAGCAGAAGGTAGAGGGTCCTCTGGAATCTCAAATTCCCCCACCGGAGCCACCTCCTAATCCCAATTAGGATATCTTAGCAGCATTACAGAATCTTGTGGGCATCATCCAGCAGAGATTACCACCTGTGGTATAGCAGGTAGAGTAGTAGCCCTCAGAAGGCCATATGATAGCTACCAGAGAGAGGAGTAGGAGTCCTCCACCTAGATAGTCTAAGGACCACATAGATTTTGAGGTTAAGTCTGTACAAAAGATAGCACACCCATGTGACTTAGGTGCTTGTACAGTTGAGAGAGAGACCCATGACATCAGGGATCAGATTAGGGAGTTATCAAGACTCTAGCCACCTATATTTTTAGGAGCTACTGATGGTGTCAAAGTAGAGGCATGGCTTTTGAGCTTATAGCGGTACTTTGGATTGCATTCCTATGGGAGAAATCGAAAGGCGAGACTCACCATTCACCTCCTTTGAGAGGGAGCCTCTACTTGGTGGAAATAGGAGGAGGCCATGGGTGGCATTGATATTGACACACTCACTTGGGAGTCTTTTGTGACCTATTTCTGAGAGAGATACCTTTATGAGCATTTCAAATAGAGATAGATAGAGGAGTTCCATGATCTCTAGTAGAGAGGTCTCATAGTGACCCAGTATGAGAGTCAATTTCTCAAGCTCCTTCCATACATGGATTATATGAAGGAAGAGAAATTGTGTATCCATCATTTCATTAAGGGACTTAACATGTCTCTTCAAGGTAGAGTACGTCTAGCTTTTCCTACCACATTCAGAGAGATAGTTGAGACGACACTTGTAGCTAAGGATATCTGTACTAGACAGGAGTCTCAAGATTAGTCTCAGCACTGAAACCTCTCTTCCCATTAGTCAAGATAGCAGAGAACCCCTTGCAAGGGGAAACAAAATCATTCAACAATTCCTTTAAGGGTCAATAGTCTCAACAACATGGATCTCAACAGGATTCTTGACACAGGCATTCATAGAGTTATCAGGGCTCTAAGCCCAAACAATAGTAGTCTTAGGGCCCTAAATAGGATAAGAGGATACATACCCCTCAGGCATAGCCAGCTAGGACTCAACAGTCCTCTAGGGTTGGATATAGTAGGACTGGAAGTCAGCACTAGCCTAGGCCTTAGGGAGTTCAGATTCAGACCGAAGGTTCATGTTACACTTGCGGTGGCATGGGTCATATAGCAAGAGAGTGCCCACAAGGATAGTCAATTGGTGGTTAGAGAGGGGCTATCTTAGAGCCTATAGTTGGAGATATGGGTAGATCCAATAGAGTATTTGTAGTGGTTGATAACCACCAGGTTGAGCATCAGGCCACAGTCATAGAGGCCACAGGTATGATTTAGGGTATCAGTATTTCTATCTTGTTTGATTCAAGAGCCACAAACTCCTTTATATCTCCATATGTAGTGGAGCATTGCGATTTGGTGGCAGTTCATCTGGATTTCAACTGGGACATTGAGTTAGCCTCAGGTGCTAGGGTGTCTATTAGTTCCTTAGTTCACAGTTGCCAAATTTAGATTGGAGACTTTATCATGATGTCTGATCTTCGCATTACCCTGCTAGGTTATTACGATGTAGTCCTTGGCATGGATTGGCTATATTCCCATAGTGCCAAGATGGGTTATCGATAGAAGAGGGTTGAGTGCGTTGATGAACATGGTACTTCTATGGTGATATTTAGAGTACAGAGACCCATATCTCTTCACATGAATTCCTCTATGTAGCTTAGGCGCTGCGTGCAAAAGGGATGTGAGTTATTTTCCATCACCATTAGTGATAGATAGGAGGATTCAGAGGGGGAGCCCTCACTTAAGGATTATCCTATCCTTCAGGAGTTTGTAGATGTATGTATTTCCTTCTGAGCTACCTGGTATGCTGCCACCTAGGGCAGTTGACTTTCATATAGACCTTGTGCTAGGAGTCAAGCCCATATCTTGAGCACCTTATAGGATGACCACACATGACCCCAGTGAGCTCAAGATTTAGTTAGAAGAGCTCTTAGAGAAAGGGCATATTCAACCTAGTGTATCACCTTGGGGTGCACTAGTGATTTTTGTGAAGAAGGATGAATCACTTAGGTTGTGCATTGATTATCAATATTTGAATAAAGTAACAATTAAGAACCAATACCCACTCCCCAAGATCGATGATTTTTTTGATCAGTTGCAGGGTACCCGAGTATTCTCAAAGATAGATCTAAAGTCGGGGTACCATCAGTTGTGGATTGTGGAGAGTGATATCCACAAGACTACTTTTCGTATGAGGTATGGTCACTATGAGTTCATAGTAGTACCATTTGGCCTCACAAATGCTCCAACTGTGTTCATGAGCCTCATGAACAGGGTATTTCATACCTTTTTGGATAAGTTTTTGGTAGTGTTCCTTGATGACATTTTGATATTTTCTTGCGATGAGGAGGAGCAGGAGGAGCATCTAAGACAATTTTTGCAGTGCTTGAGAGAGAATCAGTTATATGGCATCTTGTCAAAGTGTGCTTTCTTTAGACCCAAGGTGCATTATATTGGTCATGTTATATCCAGCGATGGGATCTATGTGGACCCATCGAAGATTAGATCCATTATGGATTGGCTAGCACCCACCAGTGTCACTAAGTTCAAGATTTTTATGGGCTTAGCAAGTTATTACAGATGCTTTGTGGTAGGATTTTCTAGAGTAGCTCATCCCATCACTTCCCTTTAGAGAAAGGGGAAGAAGTATGAGTGGACAGAGAAGTCTAAGAGAGCTTTCCAGGATCTCAAGAGAGCCCTCACTAGTGCACCGATCTTAGTAGTGCTAGATCCTTTGGTCTAGGAAGTCTGAGTCTAGGAAACTAAAGACTCATGAGCTTAATTACCCTACTCATGACCTAGAGCTTGTAGTGGTGGTTCATGCCTTAGTGAGATGGTGACACTTTCTTCTAGGTCACTGATTTGAGCTTCATTCAGATCACCAGAGTCTAAAGTATATCTTTACACAACCTAATCTTAATTCTAGGCAGAGGAGGTGGATGGATTTCTTATGTGAGTATGATTTTGATGTTCATTACATCAAGGGGAAGGAGAATGTAGTTGTAGATGCCTTGAGTAGGAGACGGCATGAGCTCTCATCCATTGCTACTAGTATAGATTTCAAAGAGCACATTTTGCATCACTTGCTAAAGGATGGGTTATATGTAGAGGTTTTTTAGTTTATCCACTCCCAGAGACCTCTTAAGGGGAGATTTGGAGAGTATTTTTTAGAGTTTGATGACCTACTATGCCATACGGGATGCATCTATGTACCTTCTACAGGTGACTTGCTAGAGTTCATTGTGATTGAGGCTCATAGAGGACCTTATGTAGCTCATCTAGGAGTTAAGAAGTTGCATGCTGATTTGAGATAGCTGTACCATTGGCTAGGCATGAGACTATAGATTACCATCATAGTTGCTAGATGCCTAGAGTGTTAGACGGTGAAGATAGAGCACAGTCATCCAGGTGGGCTCCTGCAACCACATGAGATACCAAAGTGGAGGTGGGATACTATATCCATGGATTTTATTGTTGGTCTTCCTATGTCCTCTTGTCATCATCATGCCATCATGGTGGCAGTTGACACATTGACCAAGGTCACTCACTTCTCACCCATTCGTACCACATTCATATCACCAGTAGTGGCATAGGTGTTCTTGTGAGACATTATCAAACTTCATGGAATTCCTTGTAAGATCATCTTAGATAGAGATTCACTTCTTGCATCCTCCTTTTGGAGAGAGCTTTAGGCAGTATTTAGCATTGGGCTCAACTTTAGCATAGCATACCACCCTCAGATAGATGGATAGATAGAGAGGGTTAATCAAGTTTTAGAGGACATGTTATGCATGTATGTGATGGACCATTAGGTCAAATGGGAGGAGTACCTTCATCTAGTCAATTTTTCCTATAATAATGGGCATCATTCCTCTATAGGTATGCCACCATATCAGGCTTTGTACTATAGACCATGCAGGACACCATTGAGTTGGGACATGATTGAGGATAGAGTATCTATTGGACCTCAGTTGGTCAGAGATATGGAGTAGCAGGTGGTTTTGATTAGACATCATATTAGAGAGGCTCAGGATAGAAAGAAGTATGCATATGTGAAGAGGGTTCATCGTGAGTATATGGTCAGAGATAGATTTTTCTTGGGAGTGCACCTGCATAAGAGTCCAATCCATTTTGGAAAAGGCTCTAAGTTGGTGCCTCGCTTTGTTGGACCTTTCAAGATCTTGGAGAGGATAGGACAAGTTACCTATCATCTATCTTTGTCACCCAACCTGTCATGCATCCAAGATGTGTTTCATGTATCTGTATTATGAAAATATATTTATGATGAGTCTCACATTATAGATTGTGATACCTTGTAGGTGGATTCAGATGGACAGTTAGCCATGGAGCCCATTCATATTTTATCCCGATAGACCCTAGCACTTTGAGGCAGAGAGCTAGACCAGGTTAGGGTCTAGTGGGATTGTTATGATGAGGTCACAACTTCATGGGAGGATGCATCACAGATGAGATCATAGTACCCATACATTTTTTATGAAATTGAGGAAGAAGTTCATGCCTAGAGGGGGACGATGTGAAGCCTCACCCCGACGCATCATAGCATTGTTGATCCATTCGTATTTTGATACTTTATGATTTGATACTTTGATACACCTTTTGATAATTCTGGTAGAGACTCATGATATTATGTTTTATGATGATGATTACATTATGCGGACTATATTTTGATGTGGATTACAACCTAGAACATATGGTTGATTTTGATTATACATTCTTAGATATGTGATTTGATGAGAAAGATTTAATCATGCTTAGATTTGATTATTTCATGGATTACGCTATACATTAGGAAGTAGCATGGATAATATGTCATGATGATATATGAAGACACTATGTTTAAATATTACTGAATGAAAATTGTAATTAGGAATTGAATTCTACATATTGATTAATGTTGCTAATTATGAGCTATATATATATATATATATATATATATATATATATATATATATATATATATATATATATATATATATATATATATATATATGTATATGTATATGTATATGTATATGTATATGTATATGTATATGTATATGTATATGTCTATGTATATGTCTATGTCTATGTCTATGTCTATGTCTATGTCTATGTCTATGTCTATGTCTATGTCTATGTCTATGTCTATGTATATATAGATATACATATACATATACATATACATATAGACATATATATATATATATAGATATAGATATAGATATAGATATAGATATAGATATAGATATATTTACATGTGATTTTATTACCTTGGACTATTGATGCTTGAGTTTAGTGTGCAGGAAAGAAAATGATTGAATTATTTAGAAAATCAGGGATAAACACATGTGAATTCAATAAGCCAAGGTTTAATCTAATTAAGGGATTTAAACTTCATTGTAATGTGATCTTGTTTGTAAACGTGATTTGTATATATGTTAATAGTTTAAATTCATGTTGTTAATTGGACATGTCATTTGTGAATTTGATGTGTATTTTCTGGTGTCACTTGACACTTGCATTGTCCATGTGGATGGTGACATGTCAATTAGGGTTTGGTAAAGAATCACCTAACCTTATAGGGTATTATATTAATCTCACTTGCATGCAGATGTCTTGTAGATATCACATCAAGTTGGAACTCGGATTTGAGCTTTAGAGGTACTTTAGAGGGATTAAAAGTGACCCTAGAGTGCATTTTTGGCCAAAATTAGCTAACCCTAGGGGGGTACCTTGAGTTGGGGGCTATTTTTCACCTATAGGAAAGTCTAGATCACCATTATGGCCCTCCAAAAAGGCTACTTTTCAAAAGTGGCGAAAATGAAGATGGCCATATGCAATCTAACTTGTCCCACACTCTTTGCAAAACTCACAATTAAGAGGGGAGACAAGAGCTAAGGCCCAAGGACTAGAGGGCATGTCACATTAATTGGTAGGTCTTGAGTACACTTTTGGAGGTCTTTTTAGAGGGTTTGGAGAGACTAAGTGGGTGTTCACCCACTCTCTAATTTTAGAGACACTTAGGGTTGGAAAAAGAAAAAGTCAAGGGAGAAAGGAGAAGGGCTCTTCTCAACTACGTTTTTGCCATTTTGCTTTGGACCAAGGTTGGTGATTATTTCTATGGAGGAATGCTTATTGCATTGATATTTTGATGTTTGTAGTGTAGAATGAACTTGTGAAATCTTGTATGCAATGTTCTTTGTGAATCTTTTCATTGTTGTGATGGGTTGGGGATGCATTTGGATTTTGTATCATTCCTTGTTCTTTTGGTTTTGGGAGTGTTGTTCATGGGAGTTGAAGGCATCACTCACCGTTTGGGAAGAGAAGTAGTAGCCTTGGGTGAAGGGGTTAGTTGGGCTCTCTATTGTAGTGAGAGTCTCTTCTCTTGGAGAAGAGGGAAAATTTCATGGGGTATGGGCTCCATGAAGCCATGTTGAAAATCTTGTATTTCAAAATGGAAATGACAAATTTCTATATGGAAGGAATGTCAATATAGCCTTGGAAAGGCATGGAAAACTCTTGTTTGGAAATTGTATTGATATGGCATTCTCCTGCTTGGAAAAGCCCACCTTCACCCTACTTCAATGGGTTTGGAAAATCCATTTGTGAAGCCTTGGTTGGGAGTTAAATGTTGTTTTGTTCATATATGTGTTTGTGAGCATTGCGTTGTGTATGTATCCATTTACCCTTGGTTCTCCAAGCTTGGGGGTGGTCTCCTTGAGATCTTGGATTGGAGGTGAGCTCTCCATGGTGTATCCTCTTTATTTGTAGGTTTTTGGGAGCCAAGCTATTGTGGAAAAAACTTTGGAAGAGTTCCATTTTGGTGTTTTTGTTAAGGCAAAACTATATTATGTTGTTTTTACTTTGATATCATTCGAAGACATGTATTTGTAATAATATATTCGAGGGCTCCTAAGTCATGAAAGAAAGGCCTTGAGTTCTCTTTGGATTAGTTCTTGTGAAGACATTGTGTATTTACTCAATGATAAATCTATATGTATTCTTGTTGAAAACTATAAAGAAGAAGAGTTTTGTAATTCATTATAGTTTCATTGTAATAATTTCAATTGAATGAAAATGTTAGTAGATATGAAAGGAATTATTTAAACACACACACTCTCTCTCTCTTTCAATGCAAGTTTTCCTTAGATTTTAGTGGTATTATTTTTGTTGAAAACAATAGACTCAAATGAAAATTAATAACTTAGTTATGTAAATGTTAGTCAAATTTATCTTTGATCATTTGGTCATTCCTTATTGATTGATGTTTTAATATTCAATCAAATAAATAGATCAAATTCTAATACCTTTAGAAAAAAGGGGATGAGACAAAAAAGCAAAAAGCTTTGTGTAGAAAACAAGGAAAAAGTCTAAGTTTAAGGCAAAAAAAAAAGAACAAATGGAGACCTACAAGTCTCTGGAAAATGTATGGGAAATATTCTCATACAGTTTCCTTACCACAGTCAATTGAATATTGTTTCCTATTCCACTTGCAAACAAAAAAATAATATAATAATGTATAGGATGAGCTAACAACTAAATAAATAAATAAAAGAAAGTGACTACCATTCTTGCAAGTGCAAGCCAGAGGGTGGGACCCACTTGGGTTGCCACCCCAAAAGCCCTTTAAAAACTATATATTTTTTAAACCAAAAATTTAAATATCAAAAAATACGACCCTTTACATTCACATGTCATTTTTTATTTAAAAAAAATTTATTGGAAAAAAAAATTATTAACAAAACATTTAAAACAAAAAAATTATTAAAGTTTCCTTGGGGGGGTGGACCCCACATCCCAAGACCCTTTCATGACAAGGGCCCTGCCGCAGTAGGGTAGCCGCTGCCATGGTAGGTGGGCTCTGCTATGGTAGGGTACCATTGCCCGCAGCTGTGGGCCCCGCCGCCCAGTCCCCAATGGGACTTAAAATGTTTTTTTTTGCTAAGAGTTTTTAAAAAAATTAAATTATATTTTATTTTATTTCAAACAAATTTTTTTATTATAATTTTTAATTACTATTTACATTTTATTTTATTTTCGTTTAAATTATTATTTTATTATAGTATTTAAGTAAATAGTAAAGTTATTTTATTTATTTATTTATTAGTTTAGTTGTTAACTGTAGCATTTAATTTGTTATTAAAAGATTGAGTGTTATTAATTTATCTTAATTAGATATTAAATTTAAATAAAATATTTTACATTAATGTTTTGTTTATAATTTGTTGAAGATGTTGATTATAAAAAATTTAATTATCTATTAAGTTAGATAAAATTTATTCATAAATCTTAATCTTGGTGTGTGTATATATATATATATATATATATATATATATATATATATATATATATATATATATTTATATTTATATTTATATATATATATGTAAATCTTGTATATTATTTTTTAGTATATGACGTCCCTTGGTGTACGATGAATTAGGAAGGTTATTTATCATTGAGCGGGTTATTAGTTAGTATCTAATTTTATTTATTAATTAAATATTGGAATGGAAATTATAAGTAAAGATCTATTTTTCTTTTTTGAAGGTTGTTAATTGTCTCATACATTATAAAACTTACCTTATCAAAATTAAAAGAAAACTAGTTCACCTAGGTATATATGGACTTACCTTTAACGAAAGTTTTAAAATGGAGTTATATGCTCAAAGGGTCCGGCTTGTTTGAATGTAAACTACATAACTATGGTTATGAATTTATATCCATTAGATCAACATCGATATATTACACTCCTAAGAACCCATTTAGGGGTTTAATGATAAAGAAATTAATATACCCCATGGAAGTAACCCCCTTTCACAATTAAATCCTTCACACGAAGGAGACAAATGCACACCATACTCCTTTCATGTCATACCTCACTAACTAAATGGGGAACATAGGATTAACATTTCAGATAACTAACCCTAGATTAGGGTTGGCTTAGCTAGTCCACTTATCCTTGAACCAATGAATGTTATCATCAAACAACTAGTTTTTAAAAAAAAGAAATGTTGCATTTTTGTTTGGTTTATTTTGGGCATGACAGTTGTGTTGATGTTGGCTAAAAGGTTTGAACTATCCATTTGTGGATCCTCCATCCTTGACTATGCTAGGTGGTATCATAGAAAGGTTGGTCTTGTTAGGTGAAAGGTTGATCCAATCTGTGTGAAGGTTGAAAGATCTGATCTTGAAAATCCATATTCTTGGACATGTGGAATCATGCCTGATTGTTTGTACAAGGTAGTAGGTTTTGATCTGACTTGAAAATAGTTTGGAGGTTGTCACAAGGTGGTCAGGTTAGGGTTTATTGCAGAGGTTTTCCAAGAATCTTGGAAGATGTCTTTGAGAAGATTGGACTTTTGGGCAATAGAATATCTCTCTGATGTGGTGGAAGGGAGGATTATAGAAAGGGTTAGATAAGATGTTAGATCAGAGATGGCGACGATAAAAATTGAGATAGTCTTAGAGATTATGGGAGCTATTTCTGGTTTACTGAGGAACCTTAGGACAGATGATAGATATGAAGAAGCTATTGAAGAATTTTAAGTTGCTAGATCTAGTGGAGATGAGAGATCTGATTGAATGGAGAGATCTGGTGAAGACAGAGATGATTGATTGCTGAGATCTAGAGCTTGGTTGAGTACATCTTACCAAATAGAGGCTTCTAATTTCTTGGGTACATTAAAACTTGAGGACTTGCTAGATTGGATCGATGAGTTAGAAGACTACTTTGAGATTGAAGACATTGATTATCCTCTTAGTGTGAGGTTGGCGTAAACTAAATTGAAGGGACATGCTACTTTGTGGTGGAAGGAATTGCAAATAAATAGAGAAGAAGGTGAAATGAAGATTAATCGGTTAAGGTTGATGGTTGAAAAATTGAAGACTAAGTTCATTCCTTCTAATTATGAACTTAATTTATTTAAGAAGTTACATAACCTAAAACAAAAGGAGATGACTGTTGAAGACTATATTGAGGAGTTTTACAAGTTAAATATTCAATTTGGACATAGAGAACTTGGAAAAGAAAAGGTAGCTTGGTATGTTAATGGTTTGAGATTCAATATCCAGGATGAGATAGGTATGTGGAAGGTTGGTTCAGTTAAGGATGCTTACCAGTATGCCCTGAAGGTGAAAGATAAGTTGGAGAAAAGCAATCATGTTAACTCCCAAGGGAAGGAGAAGAAAAGATAGTTTTTAAGGGATAAACTGATAGTTGTGGATGAACTGAAACCTATTGAACAGAGGAGAAGAACAAGTAGATTTAGATTCAAAAGTACTTTTTATTACTATGGAGAAGAAGGACATATGTCTTTTTAGTGTACACATGAAGATAGAAAGGTTGGTAGTGGAAGGACTGTTGTGGTGAGTTAGGAAGTACCGAATGAGCTCGATAAGGAAGAGAACTTCCTGGTTCAAAGAACATTGCTCAGTAATAGGGTGATGAAGGAACCTTATCAAAGGAGGAATTTATTTAGAACTTGATGCAATTCTGTTGATAAGATTTTTTATATCATTGTGGATAGTGGTAGTAATGATAACCTTGTTGGTAAGGAGATGGTACAAAAACTTGGTTTGAAGAGGATGAGACATCCTTGTCCTTATAAGATCAATTGGGTACAAGACGAACATGTCTTGGAGGTAAGGGAACAATGTTAAGTTGATTTTCATATTGGACAATATAGGGATCAAGTGTTGTGTGATATTGTGGACATGAGTTCTTGTCACATATTGCTTGCAAGACCTTGGCAATATGATTGTAAGGCTATACATGATTCTGTCAAGAATGTGTTCACTATTGAGAAGTATGGAATAATTTTTTTCCTAATACCTTTGTGAAATAAAAAAATCACTGGATTGAACCTAAGCTTTGGTGGAAGGACTGAGTTGATGGATTCTAAAAGAGTTAGAGATCAGCAAGGAGGAAAAACTTGTAGCTTGTCGAGGAAGGATTTGGGAAGGCAAAGAAAATAGAAGTGGATCTAAGGAAAGAGTGTTTTGGTTGAGGACTCAGAGGACATGTGTATCAAAAATTAATTTGGGAACTATGTGTTGAATCCTGAAATCTTTTTTTGAGCTACTGAGAACATATTTTCATACCTAGGGTGTCTGATGCAGGAGCATCCTGGGGAAGTTGGAAATCTTGTATGTACCCAAAAATATGTTTGAGGTTGGTTTTATGTTTTAGTTGCAGTCTCGATTGAGGACCTGAGATTATTGGTCTATAATGTTAGTTCTTGGTTGGAAGTTTGTTTAGCTTCATCAGTGGAGCTTGGTGTGTTAGTCACTCAGTAGATGAGTTTAGTGCTCGGTTGCTACCGAATGGGTCTCGATGTTCTTTTACTGACTAGTGTTGGTTGTTGATAGGTGCTCTAGCTCACCAACTAGTTTATTTGGAGGAAACAACTTGGATGACCTATGCTTTTAATTTGGGTTGTGTTCCTTGAGTTATGGATTGACCATTGGATGTGTGTGGACCTAAATCTAGAGTTTTTCTATCTCCTATGTAGATCAGATGACTGATGGAAGCCAACTTGGAGAAAATATATTTTGTAAAGGCTATGTAGAAGTCGACTGATGTTTTGTGATTTGATTCTTTTGAAAAGCTGACCTGCGGGTGAGTACTATATAAGTAGGGTGTGGTTAGTTGTTTAGGTAGGAAAATAAGGAGGAGGATCAAATAGTAGTGGTCAAAAAGATCTTATTGTAATAAAAGAGCTAGTGGTTAAGTGTGTTGGCTTAGGAGATAAGGAGATTTCTTGGTGGATTGCGAGCACAAGTTTAGATTTGCCTTGGTGTTTCTACCAGTTTTCTATGGTTGTGTAGATCTTGGCTAGCTAGTAGATTGTTGGATCCTGTGAGATCTATGTTTTATTTTCTAATGTAAATGGTCATAATTAAGAAGGCCTTATAGCTTGACATGTTTCATGTAATGCTTGATTATTGAGGAATAAAAGTTGAATTCTAAGTAAATCTTATTGCGTTGTGTATTTTTCATTGTGTTGATGTTGTCTGCAAGGTTTGGACTGTCCATTTTTGGATCCTCCATTCTTGATTGCATCATAATCTCTAAAGAGAAAGGGGGGGAAATTTACCTCTGAATTAAGGGAAAAAGATGGGGAAGCTGGTAATCAATTCAAAATTTTGAGTATGTTAAATGTAGGGAAGGGGAAGTTCCTTCTCATAGAGCCATGAGGCTCTCTATGTCGAACATTAGGGTCTTAGACACCCCTAAAAAATAGTGTACTAAAACATTGCCTAAATTATTTAAAATCAAATATTATTATTATTCAAGAAACTATATTGGATAATGCATAAATTAGTAAATTAAGTTAAAAACTAGGTATTTGGAAAATATAAAGTGTCAATACTAGTACAACCTCAAGAGGTCTAGCTATGCTATGTGACCCTAGGAAAATTAAACTAGAAGTTTCCTTTAGGAATCAAAACTGGATGGGTGGGCAAGTTAGGAGCATTCACAGTTTGCTCTCCTTTTTTCTCATTAATGTCTATGGTCCTATAAAAACCCCTAATAGAAAAAACTTATGGTCTAAATTAAGGAATTTCCTTGCTAACAACAACAACTTGAACTGTATTCTAGGATGAGACTTAAATGCAATAATAAATTTAAATTAAAAGAAAAGAGGAATTCAGTCCCCCACACAATCTATGACATATTTCAATAATTGGATTAACTCCAATAACCTAACAGATTTCACTATCTCAAATAGTTCCTTTACTTGGAGTAACAAAAGATCTGGTACAAAGAACATTGTAGAAAATTTAGATAGATTCTTATTCTTTGGGGATGTAAGAAAGTTTGACTATAATATCACTACCTCACTAACCCCTATTTCAAGATCCAACCACTTTCCTATCTCACTTGAGGTTTTTGAAATACAAAAACCCAATAGGAGTTCTTGTAAATTTGAAGATATGTGGTACCTTGATGATAACTTCATGACCCTGCTATAAAAATGGTGGGTGGAGGAGTCCTTTGATGGATAAAAACTATACTTCTTTGTGTCTAAATTAAAATCTCTAAAAAATAAAGTCCTAGATTGGAACAAACAATATTTTAAAAACATCTTCGAGGAAAAATTAAAAGTGGAAAGTCAATTAAAAGAGTTAAACAACAAGATCTTGGATGAAGGGATTGTTGGAAATACAAGTGGGAAAGTAATACTGAGAGGGGGGGTGAATCAGAATTTACTAACTTATTATACTCTCAAACTATTAGAACTTAATGCATCATGTAAACAAAACTTGATCAAACAACATACATGAAATTACACATAACACAATAGATTTGGTAACCTAGAAACCCTTGAAAGGTAAAACTAGGGTGGGGATGACACCCACAAATCTTCACTACTACAGATAATAAAGTTTTCCTATTAGGGATACAAAATGTGATCAAAACATGATCTACCCTATGAGAGGTCTGCTTTGATAAAAGCTAAAAGACTTATCCAGTCTACCCTGTTAAAGGATTTACAAACTTACAATAAAGTAAGCACTCGGCAAAGAGATTTACAAAAAGTCTGTTAGGACTACTTGGTTAAGAGATTTACCCTGATACACTGGTTAAAATGTCTCAGTATATGATCCTTCAGTTTGCACTAATATGCTTATTACAGATCTTCTCTTTCCTGTATGATTGTGATCTCTTCTATCTGATCTTTCTTGATTATGTTCCTTTCACTGCTCTACTCAGTCAATGAACTCGGTCTGAATACTACTCCTTATCATTTCCTCATACTCATAGTATTCATAGTATTCATCTGATCTCAATGTCTCTTGTTCTCTCTGATTCACTCACACATATATCTCTGTTCTAGATCTTTCCTTTATATAGTAACAAAAACATTTTACCATTACAAGATCTATGGTTTAGATATATTCCTATTGCCACCTATACTATACAATTTTTTGATTGGCTAAGATTATACATAGGGATCAATGATACAAATAATGGATGCAAAATCATCTCTGTGATTGCCTCAATAGACAACATACAAAACATAATTATCTTCAAAAATGGTTTACCTCGATCATTGTGCCATTCTAGACTTGTATGTCAATTTTGTCTAACTCAGCAAAAGTTATCCCTGGCACTTGGCATCAACTGTCCTTAGCATCCACTATACTTGGCATCTGTTGAACTTCTTTGTCACTTGGTAATCATTGATATATGTAACTTGGTAATAACTATACTCGGCATATTACAAACATATGTGACTGAACTATACGCGGTAGTACTACTGCTTAGTAAGTGTACAATACAAAACTCAACCTTTACAAAATGACTCGGTTGCAGTGATGACGGACCATTCTTGCCTAGATATATGACTAAGTATAAGACACTAATAGTCAAAAAAATTATAGAGATCTACAATCTCCCCCTTTGACATTAGTGGAAAAAACACTTTGTCGTGACATTTCTAATACAATTACAAAAATATGTTTGTAGTATCCTACTACTCCCCCTAAGATATATATCCATGTCAAAATTATGTTACCTATCCCTATTCACACTTGTGTCATGATGTTTACCACTTTTTTTTTACACGACTTATTTCTTCATGAGTCGATAAGTTACAAATCCTCTCCAAAAAAGGTCTGTGAAGCACTATGACCATGTATAGTGCATCTGTCCATGTAGTTGAAGTGAGATTTAACACTTCAATTTGTACTTCTAAATCAGCAGCTATACTGATAAGACCTTCAGCTGTGGACAAATGTGAATCACTCTAGATTAATGTTTTAGCCTTGGCTAATTTTCTCTGTATCACCTCCAGATGTGGTGTCAATATGGTTTGAATAGACAGTAGGTGAGAATGAATCTTTCCATCATTTTCCATTAGCTCGGCTAACTTACCCTGAGTTTGCATCACTTTAACATAATGTCCAGCACTGGTGCTGGCATCCAAAGTCAGGGACTGACTTGAAACTTTGATCTCTTGCTTGAGGGTTTCAAGCAAGCATTGGTTCTCATCTGTGAATAACTCAACATTGCAAATCTTGGCCAGTAGAGACTATCCATCCACAACTAATCGCTCAGTTTCCATTACCAAAGTGGACAACTCAACTTGTTTGACTACTATCTCGGCAGATATCTTATCCAACATTTTGGTCTCAAATTTGCATTTTGACCATTCAAATAACTTGTCACTTGCACAACTAACTTCATTGTTGACTTTCTGAACAATATGTACAAGTTGTTCCAATATAGGAGCGGAACTATTTACATCAGATAAATCATAAACTTCATTAAAAATGTATTTAATTTCATGAACCTATTTTTGCTGATGCTCCCTTCAGAGTTCTACTTATCTACTTTTCCGTGTCAGCAAATCTTTCATTATCTGTAGCTGCTCAAAAGAAAGGTTATCTATATCCCATTTAGGAATAACAATTTCTTCATCAATAGTTACCTCTTATTTTCCCTTAGGTGCACTTGGTGGGGTACTTCCACTCAGCAGCTGTACAAGAGCTTTGATTGCCTCTTGTTCCTTCGGCACTTCTTCTTCAATGAATTTTCCTCCACTGTTCTCTTCTCCTTTCTCCTTCTCCTCGGCATGAGGTCTAATAGCTTGTTCATATAATTTTCTTCCATGTGCATCTATGTTGTGTTCTTTCTTAGGATGACTTTGAATTTTGCTTTCTATTTTAACTTCTTCCTTGGTAGATAAGATTAGTGGTACCAACTTGATTTTTTCCTCGGTAATACTTGTACCTACTAACTTATCAATAGTAGCAAGTCCAGGTATAGTTGGATTATCAATGGCAGATTGTGTGCTCATGATGGTGGGATAATCCTTGACTTGCAATAGTACTATGTTACTACCTGGTAGAGGCATTGTAGTTGTTGCTATGTTCTTTAAATCTTCCTCAGTTAAGAATGAGTTCTTAATGGGGCTCTCTTCTGGTATATCAACAATTTGAACCTCAAAAGTATCCTATGATTTCACTTCCTTAGGAGTATCAGTCTCCAATTTAATTTTCTTTCTGATAGGTTCAACAACTGTTGAAGTAGAAGCAACATTTCCTTCATTCTTTTCTTTAGCTTTCTCTTCTACCGAGGTGGGTATCAAACCATATAATATTTTCCAAATTTTCAAACTTTCTTGAACAACATCTTCAACCTTGCATTGAAGGATAAGATAGGCTCTAGTTTTAGGATCAAATTTGCCTCTTTATTGATTAATTATCTTTTTGATGTTGGTAGGAGTGAGAGTGGATTCAACTTGTGCTAAGGTACTCTCTCTTATCTCCTTCTTTGTTTGCAGTGCAAACTCCCATTTCTGTGTGACCCTGTTGCACAATTCCTTCAGAATCCTACTTTCAATCTCAATTGGCAGCATCTTGAAAGTACATAAAATTTCAAGAGCAGCATCCTCAACTTTTTCTTTATCTCTGATGCTCAACAGTCCAAACTTTAATCTTTTCACTTCATCAACTACAGCTGAGCTAGTAATTTTATGACATAATTCATCAATAGTGAGTTGATGTGAAACTTGTTGTGCTACCTTCCCCTTAATTTCTTCATCATCATCTTGTGTTAGAACCAATTTCCTTCTCAGCATCTTCCTAGCCTTGGTTGACATTGTCTTGATTTGAGCGGGTTTGTGCTTTGTAGATGCAGGAGGCATCTGAGGAGTCTCGATAGCAATTCTTCTAGGTTGAGGCCTAAGTGATGGTGTCACTACTGCTTTTCATTTCAACACTCTTCCTTTTAGTGGGGACTCGGCAATTACTAGTTTCTTCTCTTCTTCTTCTATCTCACTACCACTAGTTGCACTTTTCTCATCTTCTCCTAACCCTTGGGTTAACTCTAGTGGTGCATCTTTACCAATTTCTTTAACATACTCTTCTAAATTTCTCACTATCTTCTTTCTTCTTCTCTCAGTGGTGGCAGTCAATAATCCCAAAGAGATTTTGGATTTGGCTTCTTCAAATGTACTGAAATAAGGTGTCTTGTCATCAATTTCCTCAGCTAGGAGGGCTGTAATTGTTGTAGTAGCTTCATCAATATTGAGTTCATAGGGTAATGGCATTAACCATGAAACCCTAGGTAGTGCTACTTGTGCATAGGTAAAGTCTGTGTCTACCAGAAAACATATGTCTTTGCTATATTTCTCAATTAGAGACATAGGGACTCTAGTCCTATTCCTCATCTTCTTCTTAAACTCAATGAAATAATTATCCATAATCCCTTCAAAATCATCACCAATCTCATTTATGAAATCATTAATCTGAGCAGTGATGGACTTCTTCTTATCCCATGTCACATCACCATGTGTAGGAAAACACTTCTTAACATAGAAGAATAGATAGATCAGTAGGGAACCAAACTTACACATAGAGTTCTTCTTTGTCCAGATGGAGCTCAAGTTCTCGGCAAGTTGAGTCAGCTGGAGCTTGGCAAGATCATATGTATGCCCTTTATTAATAATTTTGCAAGCCTGGTCCACTTCCATACAGGGGATGTTGTCCAACTGACTGGATTGGTAAAACTTGTGCGAGATAACCCTTACAGTGAAGTCAATTTCCAGATCAGTGATGGTGGAAATTGTCATTCTACATTTTTTCCATACTGCCTATGTGTTTGCTTGAATTTCCTCTTTTCCTGCACATTTTAAAGTTCTTTTTCTATCAATTTTAGGGTAACCAATGACATCTCGTATCATTTCTCTTGTGATCTTAACTGGTCCATCTTCCAGCCATAATTGCATATCATGCACTCGACCCAACATAATATTTATCCAATTGATTTTGAATTTTTGCAAGATGTTTAGGGCATGAACTAACCCTCGGTCGACAATGACCTTGTGTTCCAGTTTTAGTACTCCGTTGACACACAATTTTTCATATACTTCCCTGATCTTGAAATCACTGATTTCTCCAATTTTGCACATATAGCATGACCTAATGTCATTCATCATCAACACATTTTCCAGAGTCGAAGATAGGGCTCCATTCAAATCTACTTTAATAGCACTTTCAGATATTGCCTTAAAAACCTTTGGTTTACAAACATCATTCCTTACAAGTTTCACATTAAAAACTTCTATTCCCTATTTCTTGACTGATGTGGATGAAGGTGATGCCATTTCAAACTATAATTTCTGAAAAGAAAATAATTTCTTGGTAAAATACCTTTTGTTAATTAACCTTGCAGATGAATTTTTTTCCAATGGCACGCTGTGAAGATTCAAAATCGCTTTCTTAGCTCTATTTTCTCTAATTCTGAATTGCTCTAAAAATCTTGAATAGCCTGGTGAAATGAATTTAGCAGAAACTTTTTGCTTTATAGAATCTAAAAAATAGGATTATGGCCTCATAAATGCTCTATACAGGTTTTAGGTGAAATACAGCTATCTCAGCAAACTCATGTTAAACTCGGTTAAACATAAGCTCGGTCAATGTAACCATTGTGATAAAGCTCAGCATAGCATCTCAGCAATAACAGGTGCTCGAAAAACATTGTTAGCTTGGTCAAGACACTGATGCTCGGCATCAAAATGAAATTTAATATTTTGCTCAGATATGTCCTAATGCATCTTAATTCATGTAGATATGGACTTTTCTCGATTCTATGTTAGGAACCGATGTAAAGTAAAGCTTTGCAAGAATCAGTTCTAGACATACCTTTCATTCTTTGTTAGAAGAAGTGTGATCACCTGATCCATCAGATTGGGTGACCGCAAATGTGCTAGCTTCACTTGTAGTTCCTTCTTCCTTCTTTCTCCATGTCTTTTCCATCTATATTCTCAATTTTTCACAGATATCTTCATTTTGGTTGTTATCATTGCTCGACATGGGTGATCTACAATCTCTCTTTAAGTGACCAACCTTTTAACATTTATAACAGACCATGCTTCCATTCATCCAGCTTTTAGATTTGCCTCTGAAATGATTCTTCATGCAATTTGCTCCAATGTGTCCATACCACAATAATGGCAATTGTACCAAGTGTTGTAATCCCAATTGTAACTGTTACGCTTGGTGACTAGCTTTGTTTGCTCAGTAGATGACCACCTCAGTCGAGATCTGCATTCAAATGCTTTGTGCCCATATTTCTAATAATTGAAACAATTTCCTTGGAACTTGGGTGAGGTGGATGGATTGTTAGCTCTAGATCTACATTCACGTGCACGATGTCCATGCTTCTTGCAGTTAAAACAATGTCCTTTATATTTAGGTTTAGAATCAGTCTTACCATGTTTTCTCTCACATATGTTGGTTGTGTGTCTTGGCTTCCCACAGTGATGACATGTGGGCTTCTTGTTCTTTGGTTTGTCAATCTTCTGTTCTCCACTATTTGATGATTCTCCTTCTTCAGTAGATGAATGCTCATTCAATCCAAGTCCAGCTCTATCACTAGATCTCCTAGGTGACCTCATCAGTTCTTCAAAATACTTTGCAGCTTCACTAGGTTTGTTCATCCTCTCATTGATTTCTTTCTCAGTTCTCAACTCATGTTTCTATTGATCATTTTCATATTTCAGTTGATTGTTTTCCAAGTCCTTCCTACCCAATTCTTGGTTGGCCAGCAGTAGTTGATTTACCATATCTAGTTGATTATCAATCAACCATTGTATATCACTTGTTATTTCATCTAGCCTAATTGCAATTTATCTTTTATCTTCTTGAGCCATTGCCTTATCATCTTCAGCTTTTTTTTTCTACTCCACTACTTCACATAGTCTGACAGATTGAATTTCCTATTCTCTCTTTAGAGTCCTGATTTCCTCATTTAGCATGGTATTTTTCTCCAGCAGTTCTTTTATGGCTTTGTCATTTTCTGTAGAATTACCAGTATCAAATAGTCCAGTGATGTCTTCTTCCTTGTACTGTGGCTCACTTTGTTGAATTGCAATCTCTAGATTCTTTTGCTCAAATATTTCTTCAGTTCCCCTCTAGCTGCTTCCAACTGTTGTAGTGCTATTTGTACTTCAATCTTTTGATTCTCTATGACTTTTCCTAGTTTGTAAGCTTCCATCTTAAGATCTTTTCCTCAAGTGGTCAGACTTCCTTAAGAGAAACCTTGATGCTCTAATACCAATTATTTGAAATACAAATGGGAAAGTAATACTGAGAGGGGGGGTGAATCAGAATTTACTAACTTATTATACTCTCAAACTGTTAGAACTTTTTGCATCATGTAAACAGAACTTGATCAAACAGCATACATAAAAATTACAAATAACACAATAGATTTGGTAACCTAGAAACCCTTGAAAGGTAAAACTGGGGTGGGGATGACACCCACAAATCTTCACTACTGCACATAATAAATTTTTCCTATTAGGGCTACAAAATGTGATCAAAACATGATCTACCCTATGAGAGGTCTACTCTGTTAAAAGCTAAAAGACTTATCCAGTCTACCCTGTTAAAGGATTTACAAACTTACAATAAAGTAAGCACTCGGCAAAGAGATTTACAAAAAGTCTGTTAGGACTACTCAGTTAAGAGATTTACCCTGATACACTAGTTAAAATGTCTCAATATATGATCCTTCAGTTTGCACTGATATGCTGATTACAGATCTTCTCTTTCCTGTATAATTGTGATCTCTTCTATCTGATCTTTCTTGATTCTGTTCCTTTCACTGCTCTGCTCAGTCAATGAACTCGGTCTGAATACTACTCCTTATCATTTCCTCATACTCACAGTATTCATCTAATCTCAATGTCTCTTGTTCTCTCTGATTCACTCACATATATATCTCTATTCTAGATCTTTCCTTTATATAGTAACAAAAATGTTTTACCGTTACAAGATCTACGGTTCAAATATATTCCTATTGCCGCCTATACTATACAATTTTTTGATTGGCTAAGATTATACATAGGTATCAATGATACAAATAATGGATGCAAAGTCATATTTGTGATTGCCTCAATAGACAACATACAAAACATAATTATATTCAAAAATGGTTTACCTCGATCATTGTGCCATTCCAGACTTGTATGTCAATTCTGGCTAACTCGGCAAAAGTTATCCCTCACACTCAGCATCAACTATACTTAGCATCTATTGAACTTCTTTGTCACTCATTAATCATTGATATATGTAACTCAGCAATAACTATACTCGACATATTACAAAAATAGGTGACTGAACTATACTTGGCAGTACTGCTACTCGGTAAGTGTACAATACAAAACTCAGCCTTTACAAAATGACTCAATCGTAATGATGACCAACCATTCTTGCCTAGATATATGACTAAGTATAAGACAGTAATAGTCAACAAAATTATAGAGATCTACAGGGATGCATAATGAAATCTACTTAATAGAAAAAAGACTTATTAAGTAAGAAAGAATATGTTGGTGTTCCTTTTTCCCACATATTTAGATTTACACTAGGATTGATAGGGCTAGTGTCACACTCACTAAATACTCCAAATCTGACAAGAAAAAGGGCCAATGAACAAAGCACAAGGGCTTTCTACACTTTGAGCTCCACATGACTTAGGTGGGTATACCTCTTCTGCACACACAAACATCTTGTGTCAAACTATAGGCCTGCAGATAACTAACTATGGAATAGCTTTCAAACCCCTATAGGTATCCTGTACCCCAATAGAATCACAAATCTTATGCAATAGCCTACTTGCATAGAATGAGTTTAAAAACTAGAAACAACTTCCTATTACTACTACCAACATGAAAATGAAAGGTATTTCATTAAATGATTTTAATGTCGGGTTGAATGGACCCTTCAAATACCCTTAGTCTCTCATTGACCAGAGCCTTATCCAATGGGCAGTAGAATCAAATACCTCATTGCAACAGAAAGCTATGAAACAAGAGGACAATATATTCAAATATGTTGATGCCTTACATCAGTCATACACCATTAACCAGACCTCACTTCAACAATCCACCTATGTACCCAGATATGTTATCACCTATTCAAAGGATTTTAACCCTCCCCTTAGAAGAGACCTATAAAAAAGTAATACATTAACCAGCCTCTACTAGAAGACAAGCTTGAGACACCCTTGATATCGCAACTCATACCCATATGAAAACTAGTCCTAAACTTAGTTGTTCTTGCGAAAACAACTCTATTGTAGATAGATAGGAAATGCAAATAGAAAGGTTGAAACACCCTTGATGCCTCAATCAATAAGTCTAAAACTCAAATGGATACAATCTGATAAAAGTACAAATATATTGCAAACTCTTACATAAAATATCTGTTACAAGTTCTTTATATTCTCATAGCCAGAAAGGAAAGATGGAACCCTATATGTAGAGAAGAATGTAATATTTACAAGGCAGAACATTCATGGAACCAGCCCTGGAACCAAAAACTTAGGACCAAAAACTGTGAACACCGCTAAATGATCTTGAAAATCCTTTTATAGGAACAAGGATTGCAACAAGCAAAGGATCATTTAGGGAAAAACTAGGTGTGCAACAACCAGGTACAACAAGAACTAAAGAATGCAGGAAACCCAAGAAATCCTAGAAAATCAAATCAAATCTGATGTACAAATGCATTGGTTTCATATTCAGGGTTTATTGCAGATACAAATTCAATCAATTTCTTGCTGCATGAAACAAAAATTAAATGCTAGAGTCGGCCTGCATAAAAACATGCATGTACCAATCATGGAAATCTCTAACAAACACCAAACCCTAGCCACCTACAACATGCCTTGAGAACTTCTTTGTTCATTTCTTGATGGTACAAGCATCTGCAAATAATCATGGAAGTCTCTGGACCATTCTACAATAGTTGAAAATCATTTCTACCAACTCCAGCTACTAAAACATTCAATTTCAGTCCTTACTATCTCTGCAAACCCTTAAAATATTTTAATTTGAACTGCAACAGTCATTTCATGGTGCTAGCAGCAAATCAGCGGTTAATATTAAAATTGAGATCAACTTTAAGTCACGACCGTCAGATCTTCTCTTTTCTTGGGCTTTATGACTTAACCATTAGTAGGACCCTTAGTCATATTTGGCGAATACACAACAAAGTCCATTCTCGCATTCACTAAATGATTTATGTTATCACCAATTAATTTAGCAAACCTACGATGACTCATTCACTAGATCACTAAGTCTTTCTAGAGGATCGCCATTTATTCAGTGAAGAAGCGAGACCTAGGAAATTGGTCGGGCCACTAAACAAATTTATCCAGACTGCTAAACCTTAGACCCCCACCTCGGCCCACATTGTGCCACCTGAAAGATCAGACGACTGGTGCAAGATCGCATAGGCCTAAAAGATTCCATGTGCTTTTACGCTAATCATCAATCTTGAATCTCCTATAGATGCCACAAAAGCTTGACCCCACCCTACCATGTAAACCACTTTACCGAATCAAAACTTGCCACATTGCAAAGAGCTGACAAGCAGGCCCCTTTGACTTTTCCTACTACACACAGGTCCTCTGACAACTTCCACCTCAAATCCACATTAACCAATTAGAACAAAACAACTCTACATGACATGGCATCCAAAATGACATGGAGGATAGGACACACCCTGATGTTAGCATCTAATCAGACGGTGAGCGCATGATCACATGGAGTAGGAATATTCCATGCAGACATGCACCAGCCATTGATCTAAAAATTTCTAACATTGGGCCCCAATGACACATCAGTCAACCTTTGTCGAACCACAAGTTGCCACCTATGCAAATATCTGACAATTGGTCCACATGTAACACCTTTACAAGGAAGGCCTAGCATTATGCGAATAAGCGACTAAATGAAATATAAACCATTTGCGGTGTCGCTTAATAGAAAGATGTAACCGCCAAACAATTAGAGATTACACGAACATATGTTCACCAGTTTGCCGAATAAAAAGATGTAACCACCAGGGACTTAGAGAACTTGCGACTGGAAGGAAGAAAAATGCGCACATGCCAAAAGGGAAACTTAAGTGGCCCAAAAAAGTAATGAAGAAATAGAACTTAGCCAGGGTAAAATTAGGGCTTCTTCCTTATAATGGCTAGAAATATGAATATTTCCTAGGGTTTCAGCCAGAGACATAGAAAATATTGCAGAGGCTAGAGAAAAAGACATACAGCCATGAAAATTCTTGAAAGGATAGACCATTTTCTAAGGATTGTTTCTATTGCAGGAAAATGGGCTAATAGTGGCTCTGTCTGAGGATGGATGCCTCTTGCAGGCATGGAAAGAATTCAAATCTCTGGGAGAAGTAGATCACCCCACAAAAATCCTTCTCAAACAGCTTTATTGAAAGCAAGAAAACTACTCCTACTATGTACAAATGATGGCCCTGAACCACTGGAAACTTTCGAAACTTCTTGCCTCTATCATATACCTGATTTTCATCTTTCTTCTTGAGGTACGCTGGATATTTTATTTCCATTTGTTTCACCAAGCATATCAACACTTTCAATCAATCCATCAGGAAAAACAAAATTTTTGTCTTCATTTTCATAGTGCATGCAAAAACTTGAAACACTTTCATCATCTTTCTCACTATGAAAGTAGGACTTAGCATGCTCATGAATACCAACATTAAACTGAAACTAGTCTTTATTTACTGATTTATACATGCTATCAATCTGAAATGAAAAAGTCACATACTTTATTTGATAAAAATCTTCATTCATACCTTGACTTTGCATATCCTCAGGTGTAGCTGGTTGGAGTTCAAATGAATAATCAAATTTATACTCACACATGTCGTCATCATCAAATTATGTAACTGCTCCAGAATAAAATGCAACACCATCACTTAAAACTCTATCACTCATGGAAAAATAACATCCTGGTTCCTCAAAGTAGTATGATAATATGTCATCATTTACATCCAATTCAACTACATCTGAAACCTCCTTGTGTTCTTCAAACAATGGATTGATAACTCCATGTAATACACCTTGTTGAACATTATGACAAAAAATGGGCTGATCATCATCATAATCCTCATCATATAAAGTATTAGTAAACACTTTAAATTCACTACCCATTTCATTTTCATGGAGACTCTCAACATATGAAGAAAAATTAGAACTATATGAAGATTCATAGTCAACATCACCTACCAAGCATATAGTGTCCATAATTACATCTTCTTCATTATCTTGTTTAGGGATACCATTATAACAAAACCATGATTCACCCCTAAACCCTCCACTATATACTGCAACTTCATTATCCAATGTAGGACCATTAGGTAACCCTCTATTCAAATCTTCATGTTCATCCTCACTAATATCACATTGAATTACCATTTCCTTATCTTCATACTTTGAGGACAAATCATCCTCAAAATCTTCATATTCAAACTGATTTGTATAATGCAAAATCTGAGATGCATTTTCATTTTCAGATTCAGAAAAAGAAATCATACCTTCATTGTCAAATGATTGTTCACTTCCATCATTACTTTCTTCTTCCCATGTTGCATCTGACTCATATGAAGACACCTCAACATCACTACCTTCATCATTCTCACTTGAATAACCACTTTCAACACTATGTTCCTTTGACTGTGACTGATATGCCTATGAATCACATTCCTGTTCTTGTGCAACAACTTCAAACTCATCATTAGAGACATAAATTTCAGCCTCTTCATTTGTATAATACTGAGATATAGAAGAAGCAACCTCATGTCTAGGAACATTAGCAAAATCATGCTCATAATCAAAATTACAAGAATTGACTACAATAGCTAATTCACAATTCAAAACACCAGCACACTACTCAATTCTATCAAGGTCTAGAATATATCTTGCTATTGTAGCATCCTGAACACATGCCTCATTAGTTGCAAAAGACTCAACAACATTTATAAACAAATTCTAATTTGACACTTCAACCTGATTACAAACTACAACAGAAGTGTTGGTACACTGATTTGGAATTGTGGTATCAACACTACATTCTCCTTTTCTTTCATATTCATTATACCGGTAGACATTCATGGCAAAATGACCTCTGGTCAATCCATACTTCAAATTATTTTTGATATCCATTGCAGTTATAAATGCCTAATATAATGATTTAGGTTCTCTATCCCTCAATAAGTAGTTCATTTTCTTATCAAATGCATATAAGTAGACATTCACACACACTTGATCATTGGGTCTATAACCTTCAGGGATTTCATTCAAAACTTTTGCAAATCTAATATTGAATTGAGGGACAAGTTCATCACTCTCAATATGAATCTTTAAAAATTTATCATAAGAATCAGATATGCTTACCCTTTCTCCAAATTGCTCCATGAAGGCTGAATGCATCTCACTCCAAGATGAAATAGAACATGTTGGTAGAAAAGAAAACCAGTCTCTAGAATCACCTTCTAAAGTTTGAACAAACAATTTCATCCATAGGTCTTCATGGCAAACATCAAAATCACACATCACATCAGCAAAGCATTGAACATGTTTCCTTGCTGATTGAGATTGGTCCCTATCAAACTTTGGTAAATATCCCTTGATATCATCAGGGATCTTATTAGGGAAACCAGGTATGCCATCATAATAAAATGGCACATATCCTTTGACAAAAGAAACCCTGTGAACATCCATCACTAGCTGCAACTTTTGCACATCCACTGGAAAATCTTCAAGACCAATGATAGGAAATCTATACTTGAAACTAATCCTTCTTTTGTCACTGAAACCTTCCTACATAATTCACACTTATATGTCCTTTCTTTAATGACAAAACCATTTGATAAGGACCATGCAAATACACAAAATATTAAATGGGGAATACTTGGAAGCCTTTGCTAATTGTTGTTTTCCACTTCACATTTGACTAAAATCTGAAACAAGGCTACACACCTTAGCTTCATTCAAATACAGAGTTGCCACCTCCTTTTCAAAGGACACAAATTTTCACTGATCTCCTTGAAGCACCAATAGATTCTGGGCATTCCTCACAGCAAAGTCACATATCATTTTGAATCTTTACAACAAATCTAGGTAATACACTTGTAGATCTGAAAACAACTTTCAGATTATGACATTTATGAGACTCTTCCCCAAAATGAATATAGCAAGACTCTGGGATACTCTTAATGGTAAACTTATTTCAATCCCCAGTAGAGTCACCAATCTGTTGGTGTTCCTTTTTCCCACAATGTCAGATTTACACTAGGATTGATAGGGCTAGTGTCACACTCACTAAATACTCCAAATCTAACAAGAAAAAGGGCCAATGAACAAAGCACAAGGGCTTTCTACACTTTGAGCTCCACATCACTCAGGTGGTTATACCTCTTCTGTACACACATACATCCTATGTCAAACTATAGGCCTGCAGGTAACTAACTATGGAATAGCTTTCAAACCCCTATAGGTATCATGTACCCCAATAGAATCACAAATCTTATGGAATAGCCCACTTGCATAGAATGAGTTTGAAAACTAGAAACAACTTCCTATTACTACTACCAACATGAAAATGAAAGGTATTTCATTGAATGATTTTAATGTTGGGTTGAATGGACCCTTGAAATACCCTTAGTCTCTCATAGACCAGTGCCTTATCCAATAGGTAGCAGAGTCAAATACCTCATTGCAACAGAAAGATATGAAACAAGAGGATAATATATTCAAATATGTTGATGCCTTACATCAATCATACACCATTAACCAGACCTCACTTCAACAATCCACCTATGTAC
Source organism: Chamaecyparis obtusa (assembly GCA_027943335.1). NCBI lineage: Eukaryota > Viridiplantae > Streptophyta > Pinopsida > Cupressales > Cupressaceae > Chamaecyparis > Chamaecyparis obtusa. Next base: position 142,348 of record BSBK01003781.1, read on the forward strand.
CTAGATATGTTATCACCTATTCAAAGGATTTTAACCCTCCTCTTAGAAGAGACCTATAAATAAGTAATACATTAACCAGCCTCTACTGGAAGACAAGCATGAGACACCCTTGATATCCCAACTCATACACATTTGAAAACTAGTCCTAAACTTAGTTGTTCCTGTGAAAACAACTCTATTGTAGACACATAGGAAATGCAAATAGAAAGGCTGAAACACCCTTGATGCTTCAATCAATAAGTCTAAAACTCAAATGGAGACAATTTGATAAAAGTACAAATATATTGCAAACTCATACATAAAACATCTATTACAACTTCTTTATATTCTCATAGCCAGGAAGGAAAGAGGGAAACCTATATGCAGAGAAGAAGGCAATATTTACAAGGTAGAACATTCATGGAACTAGCCCTGGAACTAGAAACTTAGGACCAAAAACTTTGAACCCCCCTAAATGATCTTGAAAATCCTTTTATAGGAACAAGGATTGCAACAAGCAAAGGATCATTTAGGGAAAAACTAGGTCTCTAACAACCAGGTACAAAAAGAAATAAAGAATACAAGAAACCCAAGAAATCCTAGGAAATCAAATCAAATCTGATGTACAAATGCATTGGTTTCATATTCAGGGTTTACTGCAGATACAAATTCAATCAATTTCTTGCTGCATGAAACAAAAATTCAATGCCAAAGTTGGCCTACATAAAAACATGCATGTACCAATCATGGAAATCTCTGATAAACACCAAACCCTAGCCACCTGCAACATGCCTCGAGCACTTCTTTGTTCATTTCTTGACAGTACAGGCATCTACAAATAATCATGGAAGTCTCTGGGCCATTCTGTAACAGTTGAAAATCATTTCTACCAACTCCAACTGCTAAAACATTCAATTTTAGTCCTTACTATCTCTGCAAACCCTTAAAATATTTGAATTTGAACTGCAATGGTCATTTCATGGCACCAGTAGAAAATCAGCGGTTAATATTCAAATTGAGATCAACTTTAAGTCACGACCGTCAGATCTTCTCTTTTCCTGGGCTTTATGACTTAACCATTAGCAGGACCCTTAGTCATATTTTGCAAACACACAACAAAGGCCATTCTCACATTCGCCTGATGCTTTATGTTACCGCTAGTTAATTTAGCAAACCCATGATCACTCATTCGCTAGATCGCTAAGTCTTTCTAGAGCATCGCCATTTATTTAGTGAACAAGCAAGACCTAGGAAATTTGTCAAGCCACTAAGCAAATTTCTCTAGACTGCTAAACCTTAGACCCCCACCTGGGCTCACATTGTGCCACTTGGAAGATCGGACGGTCGGTGCAAGATCGCATGGGCCTGAAAGATTCCATTCTCTTTTACGCCAACTGTCGATCTTGAATCTCCTGCAGATGCCACAAAAGCTTGACCCCACCCTGCCATGTAAGCCACTTTACTGAATCAAAACCTGCCACATTGCAAAGAGCTAACAAGCGGGCCCCTTTGACTTTTCCTATCACACACAGGTCCTCTGACAACTTCCACCTCAAATCCACGTTGACTAATCAAAACAAAACAACTCTGCATGACATGGCATCTGAAATGACATGGAGGATAGGACCCACCCTGATGCTGGCATCTAATTGGATGGTGGTCACATGATCACATGGGGTAGGAATATTCCATGCGGACATGCACCAATCATTGATCTAAAAATCTCTGACATTGGGCCCCACTGACACATCAATCAACCTCTGTCAAACCACAAGCTACCGCCTATGCAAATATCTGATGACCGGTCCACATGTAACACCTTTACAAGGAAGGCCTAGCATTACATGAATAAGCAACTAAAGGAAATACAAACCATTCACGGTGTCGCTTAATAGAAAGATGTAACCACCAAACAATTGGAGATTACACGAACACATGTTCACCAGTTCATCGAATAAAAAGATGTAACCACCAGGGACTTAGAGAACTTGCGACCGACAGGAAGAAAAATGTGCACATGCCAAATGGGAAACTCTAGTGGCCTGAAAAAGTAATGAAGAAATAGAACTCAGCCAGGGTAAAATTAGGGTTTTTTCCTTATAACGGCTAGAAATATGAATATTTGCCTAGGGTTTCAGCCAGAGACATAGAAAATATTGTAGAGGCTAGAGAAAAAGACATACAACCATGAAAATTCTTGCAAGGATAGACCATTTTCTGAGGATTTTTGCTATTGCAGGAAAATGGGCTAACAGAATCAGTACTACTAAAAGAGGAAATATTATGGAAACACAAATCTAGAGAAGATTGGATTTTTGAAGGAGATAGGAACACTAAATTATTTCACTACAATACTAAAATGATAAGGAATGCTAACTATATTACTCGAACTAAGGATTCCCTAGGAAACATCCTTGAGGATCCCCAAGACATCACTAATGAAGCAATAAAATCCTTCCAAACCAAACTTAACAAATGAGACTATTCTAATTTGAAATCTCAAGAAACCTTCCTAAATTGCACCCCTAAGATCATTAGTCCAGAGGATAACATTATGCTTAATGATCCTTTCACCATGGAAGAAACAAAATCTAACATATTTCAAATGAAACCCGATAAGGCCCCCAACCCCAATGGGTTCCCTCCAAGATTTTTATAACAATGTTATCATTTCTTTGGCATAGATTTATGAGATGCCATTGAAAAATCTTTAAGATCTACACACATTCTTACAGAAATAAAAAACACCTTTCTAACCTTGATAACTAAGAATCCTGAAATGGAAACCTTTAGCAACTTCAAAGCAATAGCCTTATGTAACACATTATATAAAATTATATCCAAAGATATGGCCAACAAACTAAATATTCTAATTCCAAGCTTCATTTCTAATGAAAAAATGGGTTGTTCCTAGAAGATCCATCTTCTATGGAATAATCATTATCTAGGAACTTGTTCACTCAATTCAAAAAAACAAGGACCCCACAATGTTAATAAAATTAGATATCCAAAATGCACAGGATAAAGTTGATTGGTGATTCCTATGCAAATTCCTAGAATCCTTCAGATTCTCTCAAAGATGGATTAACTTGATCTTTAACTTTATGTCCACTCCAAAAATATCCATCCTTGTTAATGGTTCACCACAAGGATTCTTTGACATCTCAAGGGGCCTTAGACAAGGAGACCAAATTTTCCCCTTTCCTTTTCATTATTATGACAAAACCATATGAAAGGTGATTAAAAAATACCACTTGTCTCAAGTCATTTTGGGTATTAAAGTCACTAACAACATCCCAAACATCACACATCATCAATTAACTAATTACAATATACTACCATCCACATCAACTACTCATGAAGCCTCCAAACATAAAGAGATACTATAATTATATATGAAGGCATCAGGTAAACAAGTCAATGCTAATAAATCAAAAATTATCTTTTTCAACACTGACGCATCTATAGAATGGGATATTTTTAATATTTTAGGTTACAATAAAGGTTCTTTCCCCTTCAAGTACCTAGGAATCCCTATAGAGAAAGATAGCAGATCCTCGAAGGCTTGGGACCCAACTATCAATAAACTTGACCGAAAAAATAGAAATTTGGAAAGGAAAATGACTCTTGAATGCATGTCACCTTACCATGATAAAAGAAATCCTCTCTTCTCTACCCTCTTACCAAATGTCCTACATGTCGCTCTCCAAAAAGACTAGGACAACCAGTGAAAAAAAAATGTGTGAAAGTTCTTTACCGCAAATACTAGAAATAATACTAATATTTTCAAAACCAATAACCCCCCTTAAAATCTCTAGGGTCTATAATTTCATGCTAGAGTGCATGAATATCATTTTTGACAAACTAACCTAGGTTATGGGTCAAGGTTACAAAGTTCTATTCTAGGAGGACTCATGGGGCGAATATCCTCCTCTTGCTGAAACTATATCTATAGTCACTAGAAACACTCTCTCCAACCTTTGGGGCACAACTCTAAATAACTATATTGGATTTTTAGAAGGAGGCCCATATTTAAACTGGAAATGGAAACCCCTAGAGAACAATCTTTTATCACCTTCAGCTAAGAGAGATTTAATTACTACCCTTCCTTCTAGATCCATCAACCCCAAATGTTTGGAGGAATCTCTGGTTTTTTTGGGTTCTAATTCAAGCTCATATAAGGTCAAAGAAGGTTACCAATCAATCATGGATAGTCAAAATTGGCCCAAATCAAATCTAACCCTTTGTCTTTGTTGGGATAAACTATGCCTCCCCAAAGCAGGCATGTTCACTTGGGCTTCCCTTTAGAAATGTATACTTACAACTAAATGGTTTTAAAAACTTGGCTTCAAAGGTCCCTCTCAATGTCCACAAAGCCTAGGAGGAAATAGTGGATCACATTCTTGTCAATATTTGTCCCTACACTCAAAAGTGTTGGTTTTGGTTGATTAGGAAACTAAAATTTCAATTCCCTCTCCTGAATAATATTTATGACCTTTCCAAAAATTGTCCTCCACCTTTAAATCATTACTTGTTCTACTCGATATCCATAATTTCCACCTCAATTTTAATCTAGGGACTATGGAACGAATGCAATCACAATTTTTTCTATGATAAGAAACTTGAGATGGAGAATCCACTCAATAAAATAAAATCTAGCATCGTTGAAGTCTCTAATAACTGATTAAGATGTATTAAAGCATTTGAATTAATTTTCTCTCAATGGGATAGTAAATTCTAAAGTGAGTGGCACAATCTCAATGTCCCTCTCCATTTTGGATTAGGGGGGGAGGAATCTTCAATCGCCTTCCAAAACTATAAATTGTCCCCTCGCGAGAATTGTTGGTACAAGTTAATTTTTGATGGGGCCTCTCATGGAAACCAGGGTAAAGATGGAATTGGATGCATCATACATGATTGGAATAAACAAATATACAAGAGGTTGGACAAACCAATTAACATTTCCACAAATAACTTTACTGAACTGGAAGCTATCTATGAAGCACTCAAGATGTGAAAGGCCCTGAACATTAAGAACATTGTAATTGAAGGTGATTCACAAATAATTATCAATGCCTTGAGAAATGGACATAACCCTAGCTAGACCTTAAACTCTAAACTCTAGAACACAATTAGACTTCTTAAATACTTCACCAATATTGACATTAAACACATTTACATAGAAGGAAATGTGAAAGCTAACAAGTTATAAAATCTAGGTGTTGATGGTTCACTGTTCTATGAAATTACCAGTAGTTTACCCAATTAACTCCACTAATTTACACAAACCATGGGTTATTCATACATGAATCTACAAGTATGGCTGGATCACCAATAAATCTCTATGGTATTTGTTTAAGATATTTAATGAATTTTTAATAAAAAAAGGGGGGGGAGGAGGGGTTATATGTTCGATTCCATATCCTAAAAATATTAACATATCAATTATTTGTTGAATTAACTATGTTGCTAGGCTGATGTATTAATAATCAAAATATGGGTTGCCTCTCCCTAGCAATATTTTCTTTGTCATAGGGAATGTGAAGCACAAAATATGGTAAGAAGGATAAAATTACTACTATATTTCCATAAATAAAGGTATATGTACTGAATGTATAGTTGAAACTTTAATTAACAACACAACTCAAAATAAATACAGTCATTTGTGGAAAGGTAGAGTGATTATATCATCTAATTACTATATGGTTAAAAGATCAATCTCTAACTATGTTCTGGATGTGAGAAGATTGCATTTCACTATATTAATATTAATAACTTCAATGATTCATATAAATGCAGTAGTTATCATTTACCTAAAATAAAAATGAGAAAAAACTCTTCATTTATAATCACTACTATAAATGTCATAATTTAATGGTGAATGGAATTGACTAACATACATAGGTTATCTTTAATCTTCACATGTGATTATCTCTCTCGACATGATTTTTCATCATCACTCTTGCTTCAAGATCTGTCTAGAAGGTTTTCTCATGATTAACCAAGTGTTACTCACCTCTTCTAGCTGACCACATCGAAGAAACTCTAGATCACTCTTGGGTTTATTAAAAAAACCTTCAACCTTGAGTTCCTCTCCACACATCGTGGAAACTATTATTAATATTTTCAATGCTAGACTATCAAGGGAAATAACCTACCATGGTCGAGTTACACTAGAAAGATGGAATAGGATATTAAAATCAAAGGATGATCTGGTGAGAAAGGGTTCCATTAAAGGATTAGGTGAAAGAAATTTTAACTAGGATTACACACTCTGAACCAATGGTGATATTATAGGTACTTTCATCTCCTATTTTATAGTTGTAGGGATTAACAAAGAAGAAATTATCTGGTTACGCAAGGAAATATTTGTTAACAAATGACCTAAAGGTCTGGAAAAAATAGTTAAATTTATGATGATAGGACCCTCATTCCATGGTTGGAAGTATACATGAATTTTGAAGTGAGTTAATTAACTGAGAAGGATGTGGTATCCCATAGGCCCATCCTCCTCATAAAGGATCAAATTATCTTTGGTCTTCATTGGATGGAGATGAAAATGAACCTATCCTTTCTAATTGATTGGTTGAATCCATCTCCCTCTAACAACACGGAATGTCTCTTTAACTATTATTTTGTAGAAAGATATAAATTCCCTATCACATTCAAAAAATTGAATCTGAATGGACTTCAAATCAAGCTAAGAAACTCCTTTAAGAGGAGGAGCTCCAAGAGGAGTAACAAAAGTCTACGTTCCAAATCTTCCTTTTCGACTCTAAGGATAGATCTAAGGAGGAGTTAGTACTGATAAGGTGTATTTAAGCCACACAGTGGTAATGGTTTAATTGTGTACAGTAATAGCATATATTTTTCCAATACAAGGGTCTAGTTTATAAATAATGTAAATATACAAACAATAATAGGCATTAAGAGCTAGTCTAAGTGAGATACTAGTTATTTCTATAGTTTAGTCCCCTAAGCTCACTTTATTGTTGAATGGTTTAGGGATCTGTGAGCTTTTTTATGTTTATATATGTCACAATGAACTCTATAGCATAGCACAAAGATAGCTCTAGACAATTAGAATTCAGGTCTGGATTTTCCTTGAATGTCTTTGATACTAAAGTTAGGATTAAAACCAATACATTATAATTGGTTTTATGTTGTACTTTTTTATCTTAAAAACTAACATTATTTTGACAAGGATTTTGAAAAGAAGGTAATTCCTTTGGAAATCATAAGTAGTGTGCACTAGCCAAGTTTCCAAATGGTAAGGTCTATGGATGTTTGAATTTTAAAAGTAATCATGTTAGACTAGTATTTTAAATTCTATCTCAACTGGCAATAACTTAACCAAAAAATTAGTTATTGATCTATTATTAATTAACAAGCATAATGGGTCTCTATCTTGTGTTAGTGTCAGGTTAGAGCTCTCTAAGTTTTGATTTCGTTAAAAAATGTCATCTATGTTCATCAATATTTTGAGTTGGTATTAATATAGAGTAATGATGAATAGGTAATTTCTCATTTAACCTAATAAATAACTCTTAAAGTATTCAAATTTAATTCTCTATCCTAACACCAAAGCACAAGGTTATTCTTGTTAGTGGATCTAACACTTATGCTATAGGATTTTACTCTCTAACCATATGTGTAGGTATAGGATGGGATTGGGTTATAAAATTTTGAAGGGCCAAGAAGGTTCCACTTTTATTTCATGTTGATGCTTCAATCAAAAAGAAATCACTCTTATGCACCAATACTGTATCTTAAATTAATATAAAAAATTCTTAGATTGAATCCTTAGGTTTACTGTATCAAGAAGCAAGGGTTGTCCATTGACCCAAAATGTAATCAAGGGGTAATGCCCTAAATCAAACTTACTCTCTAATAAAATTTTATGAACAAGGGAATGACCTTGTCTGATCTATAATAAGGGGTATGCCCCTTTTATTTTTCTGTATTAATAATAGGACTTCAGTCTCAGGCTATACCAGAGGTTTTTCTTGCCTCCATTCTTTTCCTCTAGTGAATTGAGGGGTCTATAAACTTTTTAATTAATAAAAAATGCAAGGCTATACTATTTACTAATAAAAAAAATTATAGATTTGAAATCAATTGATTTACTTTCTTTTTTGTATAAATTGATGTTTCATGTATAAAGAAGAATTGAATTTAGGAATATGATTATAGTTGTGTTAGTGATTATTTTAAAAAATTTATTTATGTAATGGTGTTTTAAAAATTAATTTATTATTATTAAATTATTATGATTGTTTTTCCATCTGTGATTGTCATTCGAGAGGGAATATTTTGGGTTATCCTTTTTAGGATTGTTACCAAAGGTAGGATTAGGGAATTGTATTATCTTTTTTGTCTTGCATACTTGTATGGCATTCAATTTTTGTTATAATCCAACATTATGGAAGCTCTTGATTAAATGTTTACTATTTGAAAATTTTATAATGATTATGTGATGGAAATTGGTTATGTATGTTCCTATAGAATTATGGAACCATATATTGCCTTTTATGACTCACATTTATCTATGAGACATTTTTGAGACTTATGAGCCTAGGGTAGGTTATCTCAGTGTTAAAGGGGAAGTGACTTTCTTTTGAGGTGTTGGAGCCCAAAAGTAGCTACTTGGGTATTATTATTAATTTACTTAATAAGTGATAAATAATACATTAAATGGGGCTTCCAAATTGTTGGTGTAATTAAGTATTTACTAATTACACTTTACTTAAGTTTACTTAGGATAATGCATTTTCATATTAGTTGTCATTGAGATACCTAGGAGTTTGCATTTCATTTTAGCACATGGTGTAGGAGAAATTCCACTTCAGGTGGTGATAGTTGTCATCTCATACCTCTTTATGTGTGAGATCCACCTTTAGTTATCTTATCATATTATCATCCTCTCATTGTTACACATACTTTGTTGTACAATGGACAATGACCAACCTTTGGTGGACATGTGATTCCACGCAGTGTGGTTGATAGCTTATCATCTTATCATGTAGTCTTATTGAATTGCCTGTATATTAAGGCACATCTACTTTGTATTTATTCAATATCATTTGATTATTGATCATCATTGAATCTAGTCATTTGAGGATCATATCATTTTGTCTCTCTTATTTGTGCTATTTATTCAGCTTCTAGATCTTGGAATTTTATTCTTTTCCTTAGGTAAATTCTTACAGGGTATCAAAACCATGGAATATTTCATTACATACCCATTGGATAGCTCCTTGCTTCAACTTTTACAGGGCCACAATTCAGATCCAAAGGTGAAACATCTTGTGGGAGCATCAAGAGCAAGATATAACCTCACCATTGTGTTTGGGTGGTCATTTTGTTGAATTTTGACTATAAATTTGCCTACCTTGGGAAAAAGTCAAATCTGAGGCAAAAAAAATTGCAAATTGGACTTGTGAAGCCCGATTTGCATAGTGACAGTATGAATTTTTAGAAATTTTTTTAATTTTCAAATTTTTTTCAAATCTGGGAAAATTTTAAACAAGTTTTGGTTCACCATAATTTTTTTTTTAAAAATGGGGTTTTGCTGGGGTCCCCACCCCTAGTATTAGCCAACTATGATAAACTAAAACTGATTTAGAACCTAATTGAAGATCTATGATTAGAGATCACTGAGTTGCTAGTTACATATGTAATATGATTAAATCAGTAATATGTTGTCATTGATGTCAACTAGTTTGACAACACTTATTTTGTAAGTTACTATACCGAAAAATCTGTAGAAAAGGAGTAAAATAGATGAAGAATAGAAATATCCACATGAGGAAGATGTATATGAGAAATGAGGATAAGGAATACATTGAGTAACTTGCTAATGAGTCTATAACCTTATGTTATTGACTTGATTATGTTTCATTCATCTGTGATGAGGAAAAGAGCTGAAAGACACAAGGCAGTGTGGTCAGTTGATGAAGCATTACAATATACACTGAGCAATGTAGTGTATGCCGAGCATAGTATAAATTGAGCTTGTGTTCATCGACACATTTCTTTGTTAACCGAGTAGGAGAAAAGAATTAAATGATTAGTTTAGCCATCAAGGATTGATGAGCTAGAAAGTACATCGAAATCAGTGATGGAGATAATGTTTATTATGAAGATCAATGACTAGCATAATTCAAGGAAGATCTAAAGGATGAAATCAAAACATGTTATTGGCACAATTGCCGAGGAAGGTTTAAGCGGCAAAATGGACAAAGGAGAATAAGCGGAAAAATCTAATGGAGGAAAAGAAAATGGTTTACTTGTCTATTTAAGAGACTAGAGTTTCATTATGAAAAAATGTCAAAAAAAGGACTGCAAAATTATCGCATGAACAAGCTTCATGTATGCCTGATCAAACTGGTTAAGGAGAACCAACCTATAGAGTTTACCGAGCATCAAAAGCTATTACCAAGTGATAGTAAGTCATTGATTATTGTTGATATAGAATTGTAATATTGATCAAAGGATTTGATTGAGCATAAAATAGATCTGAACATCTACAATTGAAGTTGTATTATAATTAGATCAAATTTCTATTACATTTTAACCATTGTAAATAGAGAAATCTCTTAACAAAGTGGACTTGTAAGTCTTATATGTGTCATTCATAGAATGAGCATTGTTATCCTGTCAACCCCATAGTGAATACTAGTTGGACAATAATGGTTGGTCTTAAATCCTCTAACAAGGTCACACCTAACAATGTGTTTGTAACCTTTAACAGGGTTGGGTCTTCATTGACCTCACTTCAGAAGAGTGAACATTTTTGGGTTGTCGGTCCCAGGTGGTTTTTCCCTTCACAGGGTTTCCATGTTAAATCTTTTGTGTTATGTGCTCATTGTGGTGATTGTTTTCTATCATACTTTACATATTACATGTTAGATTTGGTCGGTAATAATTAGTTTTTATTTGACTGGTAATTGGTAAAAGCACATACATTATAAGTATTTTATGTTACCGAGCTGCAGAAGATTAAGTAAATTTTTTTGGATTATACATTTTGAATTGGGACTATAGATAACTGATTCACCCCCCTCTCAATTATTCTAACAATTGGTATCAGAGCAATGGTTGCTTGGAATAGAGTTTTAAGCACTTCAACAAAAAGGTCTCAAAATGTTTAAGAGGGAAGTGCCAAAGCTTAACAAGGATAACTTCACAATATGGAAAAGTTGAATGAAGCTACATGTATCTAGGATTGGGAATTTTGCCCTAGATATGATGGAGAATGGATACCTTGCACCACCTGCTGGTCCTTTGACCCTTGATCAATTAAGGGATAGGCATGAACATAATGTTACCATGATGGAGATTGATGTTGCATGTTTAGATGCTGAATTTAAAGATATCAAGAATTGTACTACTACAAAGCAGATATGGGATAAACTAGTTCTAATCTATAGTGGTGATGTGAATGTCAAAAGAGCAAGAGCTGAAAGCTTGAGAGGAAGATTTGATGACATGAAGATGAAAGAAGGTGAAAACATTATGCAGTACACAAATAGAATAAAAGAGGTAGTTCACGCTATTAGAGCATTAGATGGAGTTATTGATGAAGACACTATGGTAAGAAAAATTCTAAGAACCCTATTGCCTATCTATGCCATCAGAATATCTACAATTAATGAAAATAGGTCACCACCTAATAGAACACTCACTCTTGATAATATGATTGGAAATCTTACAACATTTGAACTGAATAATTATGATAATAGTGTTGTACCCAATGTTGAATCCGCTTTCATGACTTCTCTAAAGATTGGTAAGTCTAGTAGTAGAAATAAGGATGATAGTGATAGTAATACTGACGATGAGCTTGATGAACTTGAAGCTCTTATGGCTAGAAGGTTACCTAAAGGAAAAGGAAGGTATAGAGGCAAGTTACCTTTAGTATGCTTTAACTGTAAAGAAGTTGGTCACATTGTTGCTAGATGTCCACACAAGAAAGATGATGATAGAACCAAAGACCGATCTGAAGGAAGCTATGGGAGAAGATACAATAGAGGGTATCGACACTACAACAGAGATAACTGAGATAATAAGGACAAAGGCAAGAAGGTTTGGTACATTGCTGAGGAAGAAGATATCACCGATACCAACACTGATGATGATGTGGAGGTAGTATTTGTGACAATGAAGGATGATTCCAAAGAAGATAAAAGGTATGTAGAAACAACACTTATCTCTAAAGTTAATAAGAATGATACATGGATTATAGATAGTGGCTGTACACATCACATGACTGGTGATGAACAAAAATTTGATTATCTTGAAGAATACAATGGAGGATCTATAAGAATGGGAAATGATGCACCCTGTATGGTAAGAGGTAAAGGATCCCTTATGATAAATGATAGATTAAAATGTGAAAATGCTTATTGGGTAAGAGGATTTAACTATAACTTGCTAAGAGTGGCTCAGCTGAACAATTCAGGCCACCAAGTTGCTTTTGAGAGCAAAAAGGTGAAAATATTTGATGATGGAGGAAGACTTTTTGGAACTAGTACACAATCTAGAGGTAATCTATTTTATCTTGATAATTATTAGTCTTCTTGTTTATTGATGAAAGATGAAGATGCATGGTTGTTGCATTGACGAAGGGGCAGGGTAAAGACAAGCAGAATCAAGCAGAATTGACTCCACTTGAATCAACAACAAACCCTAGCTCAGAGTTACACAATGGAAGAAATATAAAATCACATGAAATAAATTAAATCAAAATGGATATGAGACAATCAACTAGCAGCAACAAAAGAGAATTATATTATTTCTTTCAACATGCCCAGCTATGAGGCCTTCTGGGTTTCGGCCTTATACAATGAAAATTATGTATTCAGAGTTACAACTCACATCCTATCTTTTTCTCAAATGATATATCTTGATAATCCTTCCTAATTCTCACTCCTCCCTACTACATCAATCTAGACTCCGTATATAGCTAGCTAAGCCATAGGTCGGCCAGTCAGGCATTTTATTGCAATATAGGTCCAGTCTCAAGATTTAAACCAAAACTAATGCTATAATGAATATAAATTGATGTGACTTTGAATTTAGGTCCTTACATGACCCAAGAAAATTACTTTAATTTTTCAAGGCCCCATTTGATCACATGGAACATCGCAAGAAGAAACACTACATGTTTCACCCGAAAACAGGCAGAAAATAGGTCCTGAGGCAAAATGGGCATAACTTTTTACTCATAATGAATTGGAATCTTTTCTCTTGGTAAATGATATTAATTTAGGTCCTCTTGAATTCAATAATTTTGAAAAGGTTAATTCCTTATGGATAAAGGTCTCCAACATGAACAATCAGCACCAAAACTGCAGGAACGGCTCTGGCGGGAACACTGGCAGAAAATAGGTCCCCAACAAAAATGGTCATGACTTTTTACTCATAATGAAATAGGATATGTGCCTTTGGGAAATGATATTGATTTAGGTCCCCTTAAATTCCTTAAGTGAACAAAGGATAATTCCTTATGGATAAAGAGTGCCAACATGAACAATCAGCACCAAAACTACAGGAAAACATTGTTCCGACGACAAGGAAAATAGTTGTAACTTTGAAACAGTCCATCCAAACTTTATGTGCTCATAGGAGAAGGTTCCCAAATAGGTCCTAAAAATAATTTAATCTTTTCACACCATGAAACCATCAAATTCAAAGATTATAAATAAAACAACAGCAAATAGGTACAGAAATCAGGAAATGTTTTTGGTTGATGCAAGTTTGCTCAAAGACCCAAGATGCTCCTGCATCAGACACCTGGGGTAAATAAAGAACTGATGTCCACATTAGGCACTACTCATATTCTGACCTAAATCATAAAGATCCAACTCAACTTGTGTAATCCATGAACTATCTTCAACTGGCTTGTCTTTCCATTGAACTAGATATTCCATGTAGTCTTTTCCTCATGTACTCTTGCTCACTCTTCTATTCAAAATCTTCTCAATGCTATCTTTGTTCTTCTTAGGATAATCTAGATCATCTTCTACCTCATCATTTGATTCAAAGTACTCAAATATATCAGAAATGTTGAATATAGGTGATATATCCATGTCCTCTGGCAATTCCACATCATAAGCATTTCCACTACCAAACTTCTTTAGAATCTTACAAGGTCCAAATTTCTTCATTTTCAGCTTGTTGTAGGTACCAACTAGAAATCTATTCTTTTTCAAATGAATCATAACCTCTTCTCCAACTTCAAAAGATTTATGTCTCCTTCTCTTGTCTGCTCTTTGTTTGTATTTCAGATTACTATCCTCCAAATTCTTTTTAACTTCATCATGTAAAGTTCTCATATATTCTGCAAAATGATCAACTTCAGGACTTCTTCTTGTCTCAGTAGGTAAATCTCTCAACTCTGTGATTCCCTTACGATGAAATCTAGGAAAAATCTCAAATGGTGTCCTCTTAGTACTTCTAGTCACAGAATTATTATATGCAAACTCTGCTTGTGCCAAAACTAAATCCCAATTAGCAGGCTTCTCTCCAACTAAACATCTCAACAAGTTTCCCAAACTTCTATTCACAACTTTAGTCTGTCCATCTATCTAAGGGTGAAATGTAGAACTAAACTTCAAATCAATATTCATCTTCTTCCAAAGTGTTCTCCAAAAGTAACCAATAAACTTAGTATCTCTGTCTAAAACAATAGATTCAGGCAAACCATGCAATCTTACCACTTCCTCGAAGAATAATTCAACTACATGCAATGCATCAGATGTCTTCTTACAAGGTATGAAATGAGCCATCTTTGAAAATCTATCAACCACTACCAAAATAGAATCATTACCTCTCTGAGTTCTAGGCAATCCAAGAACAAATTCCATACTCACATCTTCCCAAGGTCTATCAGGTACAGGCAAATGTGTATACAATCCCAAATTCTGACTAGTTCCTTTTGTTGTTTGGAAAATTTTGCAACCTCTAACCATTCTCTATACATCTCTATAAATATGTGGCCAAAAGTATCTTTCTAAAATCAAATTCATAGTCTTATCAATTCCAAAATGTCCAGCAAGTCCACCACAATGTTTCTCCTTCATTATGTTATCTCGCATAGATCCTCTAGGTATGCACAACTGAACTCCTTTAAACAACATGTCTTCTTGAATGAAATAATCAGTCCACTTATCACTCACTATGTGTTCTTTACAAGCTTTCCAAGGCTCTTCAAAATCAATGTCAGTCTCATAAAAACACTTCAAATCATCAAAACCAAGTACCTCAACTCTCATCTCTATCAGCAAATTTATTCTTCGGCTCAAGGCATCAGCAACCTTATTTGACTATCCAATTTTATGCTTCAATGAAAAGAAACTATTCTGTTCTTTCATTTCTCTTTCAAATGTTTTACCATCAAACAAGCATGCTCTGACTATAGTACAGTGACCTTCATCAAACTTGTCTATCAAAGGCAATAATACTTGTTTCTTTCCATCCATCCAAATAGTATATTGATTCAATCTACCATCATGTAAAGCTTTCCTATCATACTGCCAAGGTCTACCCAAAAGAATATGACAACAATCCATAGGTATGAAAGGCTGCATACTTATTTGTTAAGTATTGGATTTGTTAGAACAAGTGAGAACAACAATTTGTATATGAAAGGAGATACTGATGATACAATTCTTATTGCTGAAATATTTGTGGATGACATTATATTTGAGGACAAGATCAAATTTGTAAGTCATTTGCTGATGAAATGAGAAGTGAATTTGAAATGTCTATGTTCGGAGAGATTAAGTTCTTTCTAGGACTACAAGTGATTCAGTAGAATGATGGTATATTCATCTCACAATCCAAATATATCAAGGAAGTATTGAAGACATTTGGCATGGAAGATGTTAAACCTATGGGAACACTGATGGCTACTAGATGTAAACTGACTAAGGAAGATGAAACTATAGAACTGAACCAGACATTGTACCGATCTATGATTGGTAAGTTAATGTATGTAGTGCATAGTAGACTAGACATAGCACATGTTGTGGGAATTGTTGCAAGATTTTTTGCAAATCCTAGAGAGTCACACATCATTGCTACAAAGGGAATCTTAAGATACCTGAAGAAAATACAAGATTATGGATTATGGTATCCTAAGGAAGGCAAGTTTGAACTCAGAGTCTATACCGATGTTGATTGGGCTGGAAATGTGGATGACAAAAAAATTACCACTGAAGGAGCATTTTTCTATGGTGAAAGACTTGTTACATGGACAAGTAAGAAGCAGGCTTGCATTTCTCAGTCTACAGTCAAAGAAAAGTATGTTGTTGTTGCTACAAACTATTCAAATATTGCATATATTAAGGAAGTTTTGGAAGGTATGAATGAGATAATCACTGAGCTGGTGATTATATACTATGATAACACCAGTGCAATAAACATTTCAAAGAATCTAGTGATGCACGCTCAAACAAAGCATATATCAATTAAGTATCACTACTTGAGAGAACAAGTATAGGAGAAGCAAGTTAAGATAGAGTTTGTTACATCAAAAGAACAACTTGCAAATATATTTACAAAGCCTCTACCAAAGGATACATTTGAATACTTGAGGTCTAGACTTGGGGTCTATCCCCTGTCTACCAGTCACTAATGTGATCTAGATGTTGCATCAGCCTAATCTTATTAGAAGATCATTCATGTTGATGCAGCATAGTTCACACTTTGGATCATGTCTAAGGTTATGAAAATTTGGAGAACTAGAACATATTGGCATATCAATATACAGAGATATAGAGTATGCACCGGACAACAGAGAGTTCCATGGCTACTGCAGAGCTATATGTTTATTTTTTTATTTGGCATTGTTGTCAAAGGGAGAGATAAACAATATGAAATAATATGTACCGATGAGATCTATCTAAGGGAGAGAAAAACTAAAAGAAAGGGAGAGCACTAAAGATCGGTTATTGAGAATAGAAGAAGGAATCCAAGAGCTGAAAAGATCATTACTGCACAATGTCAAAGCTGCATTTGATAATGTTGTTGAGTAACATAGTGATTAAACATATTAAGCTAGGGAGAGCTTTTACAACATTTGTTCACAGAGTACATGTTTGGTATGTGTATGGTATATTTCATATTACTTGAGTTTCCATCAATGCCAAAGGGAGAGATTGATAAACTACAACTGATTTAGAACCTAATTGAAGATCTATGATTAGAGATCATTGAGTTGCTGATTAGATATGCAATATGATTAAATCAGTAATATGTTGTCATTGATGTCAACTAGTTTGACAACACTTATTTTGTAAGTTATTATACCGAAACATCTATAGAAAAGGAGTAAAAGAGATGTAGAACATAAATATCTACATGAGGAAGATGTATATGACAAACGAGGATAAGGAATACATTGAGTAACTTGCTGATGAGTCTATGACCTTATGTTATTGACATGATTATGTTTCATTCATCTATGATGAGGAAAAGAGCTAAAAGACACAAGGTAGTGTGGTCAGTTGATGAAGCATTACAGTATACACCGAGCAGCGTAGTGTATACCAAGCATAGTATAAACCGAACTTGTGTTCACCAATGCATTTCTTTATTAACAAAGAAGGAGAAAATAATTAAATGATTAGTTTAGGCATTAAGAATTGATGAGCTAGAAAGTACATCAAAATCAGTGATGGAGATAATTTTTGTTACGAAGATCAACGGCTAGCACAATTCAAGGAAGATCTAAAGGATGAAATCAAAATGTGTTATTGGCACAACTATTGAGGAAGGTTTAAGTGGCAAAATGGATGAAGGAGAATAAGCAGCAAAATCTAATGGAGGAAAAGAAAATGGTTTACTTGTCTATTTAAGAGACTAGAGTTTCATTATGAAAAAATGTTCGGAAGGACTGCAGAATTATCGCATGAACAAGCTTCATGTATGCCTGATCAAACTGGTTAAGGAGAACCGAACTACAAAGTTTACCAAGTATTCATGATAGTAAGTCATTGATTATTGTTGATACAGAATTGTAATATTGATCAAAGGATTTGATTGAGCATAAAATAGATCTGAACATCTACAATTGAAGTTGTATTGTAATTAGATCAAACTGTTGTTACATTTTAACCATTGCAAATAGAGAAATCTCTTAACAGAGTGGACTTGTAAGTCTTATATGTGTCATTCATAGAATGAGCATTTTTATCCTGTCAACCCCATAGTGAATTCTGGTTGGACAATAATGGTTGGTCTTAAATTCTCTAACAAGGTCACACCTAACAGTGTGTTTGTAACCTTTAATAGGGTTGAGTCTTCACCAACCTCACTTTAGAAGAGTGAACATTTTTGGGTTGCTGGTCCAATGTGGTTTTTCCCTTCACAGGGTTTCCATGTTAAATCTTTTGTGTTATGTGTTCATTGTGGTGATTGTTTTCTATCATACTTTACATATTACATATTAGATTTGGTCAGTAAACATTAGTTGTTATTTGAATGGTAATCGGTAAAAGCATAGATAGTATAAGTATTTTATGTTACCGAGCTACAGAAGATTAAGTAAATTGTTTTGGATTATACATTTTGAATTGGGACTATGGATAACTGATTCACCCCCCTCTCAGTTATTCTAACAAACTATAGGATATAGAGAATAGTTGAAGCATTTACCATACATTCAGGGGGACCGAGCAGTCAGATCTTGACCCCACCAATTGGACTACAACTTTCTAACAACCAACGAGTGAAACTCACGAACACAACAAACCCTGACAACACACAACGCCACACCTTCACATTAACTAGTGATTGATCACTGATTCCCATTGGCATTTAAAAATAATTTAGTCCACTTTTTGGGAAAATGTGGGACTAAAAGTCCTAGTACATAAAACCATCCCACCACCTCCACCATCCTGCCACTAATGAGCCCATCACTATCTCAACACTTGTCACTAGCTTATATGTGAGCTCAGAGTTGACCTGAGACCTGGGCTTGTATCTTAGCCCAAGCTTAGTCAAACAATGACATGTGGAAACCCTTTTTCCACATCACTCATGCATCAACACAATAAACAACAACTCAGTGTTAGCTAGAAAAATCACTCAGAGACATGTGGAAGGCCTTTCACAATGGTATTTTTATAAAAAAAAAATTACATTTTTTACAATTTTTATGATGCTAAATTTAACGTTTGTATAGCTATCACCGGGATAGTTTATTTGTTTCTTTTGATGACCTTAAAACTGTCAAATTTAACCTGGAGATTGCATCATCAATTTGTCTAACTAATTTTGACAACCATTTGACCATCATTTCCTAGCAATTTAGCACTTCTGTGATGAGCATTTGACCATCAAATTTAATCTTGTTTTTGATGATGTCAATGAGGTTTGAATATTTTTAGCCCTCACCCTTTGTAGTTTTGAATTTGTAGTCCAACTTTGGGAGGCTGTAACTTGGTCATCTGAGCTCCAAATTGAGTGCAATTTTTTTTAGTTTGGCTAAAATTTCCTAAATTTTTCAATGGTGGTGATATTTTATGATTTTGGTGCATGAATTTGATGAAAATTGCAGATTTTGGTGATTGCAATTATTTGATCCCTATTTTTGCAACTTCAAAGGCTCCGTTTGGGCTCATACAGACACATTTTCAAGAGTCATTTTTTTGAAGGGTATAATTTTTTTAGTACT
Source organism: Chamaecyparis obtusa (assembly GCA_027943335.1). NCBI lineage: Eukaryota > Viridiplantae > Streptophyta > Pinopsida > Cupressales > Cupressaceae > Chamaecyparis > Chamaecyparis obtusa. The sequence goes on from BSBK01003781.1 coordinate 162,014, forward strand.
TTCCATATTTTCCTTCAGATTGTAGCCTTATTTGGGAAATAATATCACTTTAAGATCTAGATCCTTTTTTGGCCTTGTATGATCATTTTAATGCTTAGAGGTTTTATTTGATTGTGAGCAATATTGATTTGATTCTCTTTTGGACTCATTGAGGTGGTTGTAAACATAAATTAAGAAGTCCACTTTGGCCCATTTTGGCAAGTAGAAATTGTACACACACTACATATAAAGTGCCAAAAGCATCATTTTGAGGGGGTTCTTTGATTGAGTTAATTTGGGTGCATCTTGTGTGCTTGTGTCTCTCTCTCTCTCTTTCTCTTGTTCTCTTTCATTTTTGCATTATGGGTTCACCTAGATGTCTATTGTTAACTTCACATAACTATTATAAATGGAAAGATAAAGTATGGAGTAAACTAATGAAAAATGGTTTAAATGTTTATGTAAATGGTACAATTAATGAACCCACTAGTCATAATGTGGATGATATTGAAAAAACTAATTGGAAAATCAAAGACAATATGGCTTTAGGAATTATAAGGAGTTGTGTTCATGAATATGTCTTCTTCTACATTTCAAGCGTTAAGGATTCCAAAGGTGCTTGGGACAAACTTGAAGATTTGTATGGTGAAGTGAATGAGGAAAAGGGATTCTCAATTGAGGATAATATACTTCTCTTGGATCCTAGGAATTTTGACACATTTCAAGACTATGTCAATAAAGCCAATGATTTAAGAACACTACTTAAGGATTGTGGTAATCCCATGAAGGATGATAGGTCGATTCATCACATCTTGAATAGACTACCTTGAGAATATGCAAATCTTGTCCTGAGTTATAATAATCTCAAGTTGACCATGGGAAGTGCCTTCACGAAATATTCATTTGATGCAATTGGAGAAATTTTGATGTTGGAACATTCAAAGTTGATGGACATGGGAATTATCAAGTCTTCAAAGTCTATGGAATAGGTGGCTAATAATGAAAACCAATGAAATAAAGGTGACAAAAGTTTCAACAACAAAAATAAGTGGAAGCCAACATCACAATCAAAGACACAACAATATTCCTCCTCACAATGAGGTAATTTTTATTTCAACAAGAAGGAAAATAATAAGAAGGATAAACTATTTTGTGCATATTGCAAGAAACCAAATCATGATGAGAATCATTTCAAGACTAAGAGAATGGATGAGTTGGAAAACTTACTCAAGAAGAACAAAACCAATTTTCCAAATGCTTTGAAGGATTCATCATCATCCACTTAAAAGGGAAAAGGAAAAGAAATTATGACAATTTCAAGTTCTTCAGAGGAATGGATTCTTGACTCGAGTGCCACACATAATATGGGTACTTCAAAGGGAAAATTTTCTTCATTGGAGACATCTAAGGTACCTCACATATTTGTAGGGAATGATACACAATTGGAAGTTGAAGGAAAAGGAAAATTTGAGATGGAAAATGGAGAGTTCAAATACATTCTCTATGTTCCTAACCTTACCACCAATCTCCTTTCAATTTACCAAATCAATCACTATGGTGGTGGACATAAAGTTGAGTTCCTTTCTAATTCAATCATGGTGTAAAATCTTAAGGAAGATTCATTGGTTGTAGTGGGGGACTCTAATCATGACATAAGGCATTATTATTTCTCCCTCTTTGTGCCTAAGTCTCCTTCACATGCCTTGTTGAATCATACACAATCACAAAGTAATTATGGCATGAGCAGTTTGGACATTTTGATTTCCACTATCTTCAGCAACTTAGCTCAAAATATATGGTCAAAGGTCTACCTACAATCAACTTTTCTAAGGGTGAATGTTGAACTTGTTCAATGGATATGGATCTTGAAGAGAATATTGAAAAGGGGAAGTCTTGGAGAACATTAGTTCTTCTTGAGTTGGTTCATAGTGTACTAGTAGGCCCCTTTCTAGTTACATTAGTCAACAAGGGTCTCTATGTCCTCACTTTCATTGATGAATTTTCCCACTACACATGGATCTACTTTCTTGGTCACAAGAATGAAGTTTTTGATAAATTTCTAACCTTCAAGAGTCATCAAGGATCTTCAAGTAGACAATGAAAGTAGATATGTGAACTCAATACTTAGAGACTTTTGTGAACTTGAGGGTATTGATCTTCAAAATCCAATTGCATTTTGTCCTCAACAGACAAGAGTTGTAGAAATGAAGATTAGAACTCTTAAGGAAATAGAAAGTTTCATGATTGAATCCAAGTCTCTTGATCCATCACTTGTGGTAGAAGCTATAAATTGTGCCAATCACATCCTTAATAGGTCTCTTCATAATGCCTTAAATGGAATGACTCATTTTGAGGCATGGTGTAGAAGAAAAAAAATTGTGAAACACTTTAGATTATTTGGTTATCTAGCATGGGCACACATATCTTCATAGAAATACAAGGTACCTCCACCGAGGCCTTGTAAATTCATTGGATATTAAGAAAGTGTTAATGCATATAGACTTATGGATCCTAAGACTCATGAGATCCTCATAGAGAGGAATGTTCACTTTGACAAAAGTTCACCTATCTTACCCTCTACTCCTCCCCATACTTCATACATTGTGGAAAGTAATAGTGACATTAGTGGTAGTGATTCAGATGGTTCATACACCTCAACTCCTACACTAAGGATTACACCTTTGCTTGGTAAATTTAAGGTTGAGGATGCTCCTTCATTATCATCTTCCACTAGACCTCATTGGATTCAAGAGACTCTTGATTCAAAAGGTTCACTTGCAGGGGATCCTTTAGATAGTCGCAAGACAAGCTCACAATATCAACACATTCCACATGCATACATTACTATATTGATGGGTCCATATGATTCAACACAATTTTTACAAGTAGTAGTTTTTGTTGCACCAAAAGATTAACCTATTAATGTCTGATACAACCACTAGACTTATAGAAGACATAGGAGGAAGTTAATCCATGTCACAAATTCTGATGGGATCATTGACCATTTTTTCAACAATCTCCCCCTCAGCGCTACCTAAGGGGATTCAAACTTATGACCAAGCTCTAATACCACTTCTTATAAGTAGTAGTTTTCATTGCACCAAAAGATCGACCTGTTAATGCTTGATACAACCACTAGACTTATAGAAGACACAAGAGGTGGTTAAGCCATGTCAGGAATCTTGAGGGTAGTGTTGACCATTTTTCCAACAATAATAGGGTACACCTTGTCTTCTAGTTACAACATCAGGGGATGACTACTTGACAGACATTGCAGGTTTGTTTGTGGAGTCCTACATTGTCGATATGGGAGACATAATTGATGATGATATGCATATTCTCTTTGGTGGGGAATATCTTTCTTCATTTGGTTTGAGGGAACACTCTGACCATCTTGTCCATTCTCTGCATGATCAATCTATTGAGGTTGATGATTGTGGATCCTTATGTACAACATTTGTAGGAGGTCTCTTTATCATTAGGGGAGAGACTTAGTTCTTTGGGACATGTTCTACATCCATCCTTGTTTGATCCTAACTTATTCTTTTTAGTAGTTTTAGAGGGGGCATCCTTCAGTATTAACATAGGGGCAATTGAGAAGTTTTCAAAGACATCATTCATCTTGAGTTTTCTTCCTAAAAATTGGGGAGACATCTCATATATAGCTATGGAATTGTATCTTCCTAAGGGGAGGAAAATTATTTGGCATTCATGGACCAACCTCTATATTCATCTTGGAGTAGCTATCACTGATGGGCATTCTACATTGAGGGGTGGCTATTAAAACTCTCTTCTTATACTACTTCTCTCTTATGGGGTGTAATTTTTCCTCATATGGGGTTTTGTCCTTCTTATACTTCTCTATTGTATATACATCATGTATTTCATAATGGGGGGTCTCAATTAATCCATCCATCAATGCATCTTGTTTCATCTCTCTTTTTGGGGGAGGTTTTTTCCCATGAGGTCTTCCCTCTTTCTCTGCTTTATGAGAGATTGCATTGCATTACTCTTGTTGTTTGTACATAAGTACCTAACATGTCCTAGTAACTAGGACCTATCATGCATTATCATATATCATTGTGAGATTAAGTTCATTCCCCTAAGCTATAGTTAAGGGGGAATGTTGGTGTAATTAAGTATTTACTAATTACACTTACTTAAGTTAAATACTTAGAATAATTCATTTGCATATTAGTTCTCACTGAGACACCTAGGAGTTTGCATTTCATTTTAGCACATGGTGTAGGAGAAACTCCACTTTAGGTGGTGATAGTTGTCATCTCATAGCTATTTATGTATGAGATCCACCTTTAGTGCTCTTATCACATTATCATCCTCTCATTATTACACATGTTTAACATACTTTTTTGTACAATGGATGATGATCCACCTTTGGTGAACATGTGATTCCACCTAGTGTGGTTGATATCTTATCATTTCCTTATCATTTAGTTTTATCACATTGCCTATATATTCAAGCACATCTACTTTGTATTTATTCATTATCATTTTATTATTGATCATCATTGAATCTAGTCATTTGAGGATCATATCATTTTGTCTCTAATATTTGTGCTATCTATTCAGCTTCTAGATCTTGGTGTCTTACTCTTTGCCTTAGGAAAATTATTACAAAAATGAATTAATAAGAAAATGGATTCCTCGCCCATGCCTTGAGTGGTAGTATATGTTAAGGATGGGAGTGGGAGAAGATTCTTTCATTTCTAGTAGTGGTGGTGAGTTCTGGAACAATCGGTTATCCTTGTCTACATGAGAGGATTTTGGGTTCCACATATGTTTACACTTGGGAGTTAGAGTCTAGTGAGATCAGCCCAAGAGGTTGACATATTTGATGAAACTTCCCTAATTTCATCTCACATTTCCTATGTGTGTTGGTTGCCTATGGCTTAGTGTGTGTACCTATGATTTTTGAGTCAAGCACCTTTGAGATAAGAAGCTTTCAGGATCCCTTTCTTAGTACTACCTAATGTTTGATTTTTGGTAATGTTATCTAAGTGGGGTATAATGTTATCTTCTCAACATGGAGGAGTGGAACCACAAGTTTCCATGAGGTCATGAAGTAGTGATTCTCTTACCATATGAGACTTTGACATTCTTGTACCAATGTTGGATTATCCTTATTGTTGTTACCTATTATTCTTTCATCCTTGGAGAATTTTTCCTATTCTTTATATTATTTGTACTTTGTTCTCAGTTTTATTTACATAGCTTGTGAGTTGTGTAGTGGATGTGGGCTATCACATATACCTTATGGTTCAAGATGTATATATTTATTCTTTTATGAGATGATGTACTTTAGTTTCACTATGTAGAAGATTTATATGATTATTTTACTTAATAGATTAAATTATATTTATGTAATTCTACATCAGAGAACCCTTGATACTTGTAATCTATAATTGAGATTGTGTTTATGAGTATGTATTAGTTTATGTTATTACTTATTCTTTATTATTAAATATTTTATGTAAACTCTTAAGAAAAAAATTATTCTCTAAACTTAGTAACAATTTTTAGGTTAATCTCTCCTAGGTTGCCTGGAGGGGCATTACACTTGGTATCAGAGCCCATGTTTCTAAAATGGGAACTCTAAGAATTTTGTACGCCCATTAGATGTCTAGTAGTTAAAACTTGAAACAAAAAACTTAGACATATAACACCCTTGTATTACAGACTATTTCTTTATGATTACTTCACATTTTATTTCTGACTTACTTAAGATATTGTTCTTCTTATTTAAATGTTGTAGGAAAGATGGTCACTTAGACTAGATCTTTTTCTAGAGGTCAAAGGGGAGGTCATAGTAGAGGACATGGAAGGAGCGGGATTACTATCCCTCTTATAGTTCATAGATTAAAGGGGAGCAAGGAAGATAATAGTGGTGAGCATCATGGCGATTCAGGAGAACCTAATGCTTTATAGATTCTCTAGAATAGTCTAGAACATCTACTTGTGCAAGATAAGGTTGAGAAGGAAGCATCACACCATTCTGATAATGAGAAGAGACAAAGATCTAGGAGTCCAAGATCAAGGGATGCTACCCTTGGTCAGGTAGAGTTAAAGGCCACTTAGATGAGAGACCTTTTGAGATGAGGACATACTCCTTTAAATGATTTGGGTACTAGTTTTGAGGTAAAAACTTGGCTCATTACATTGGATCGATGTTTTTCCATGCAATAATTCTATACCAATGTTAGGGAAAGTTGTGTTGTTATGCACCTCAAAGGTGTTGTAACTTCTTTCTAGAAGATTAAGGAGTAAAAACTTGAGGTTACCATGGAGACTATTACTTGAGATCTATTTCTTGACAAATTTTAGGGACACTTCTTATTTGATAATGGCAATAGTAGCATGTAGATGAGTTCCAAAATCTATGGTAATTATCTATGATTGTTAAGGATTATGAGTGTCCTTTCTTCAAGATCAAGCCTTATGAAGGATTTATTGATAATTCACCATTGATGTTGCAATGCTTCATCAAGGGACTTAATAGTTGCATCATTGGGAGTGCTAATATTTTCAAACCTTAAGCCCTCAAGGAAGAGATTATTAACACTACCTTGGTGGAGGAAAATTTGAATTTGGGTCATGGTGGTCAGGTGGGAGTTTAGACCAGTGTTCCTACACCTTCAAGCTATAGAAGTAATCTGACCCAAGGGGTAGGGAGCTTCAAGAAACCTCCTCCCTACTTCTTTAATCAGTAGCAGAAGGGAACAAACTATCTAGTGCAAAGAAATAGCTCTCAATATAAGAACTTTCATAACTTTTCGCACAACACACACAACCAACACAGCCAAAATGCAAAAAGAACACATTCAATTTCTACCAGGCGTAGTTTTCAGTATTTTAGTGCACCCTCCACTAGGAGAGTTCATGGTATATGTAGTGGTTGTTTCTCATGTGGATAGTATGGTCACATTGTAGTGAATTTTCCTTAGCAGGCATCCCATTTTTAGGACAGAGGCCTACAACATCTGAGTCTATAGTAGGAGATGTTGGTAGATCTCAAAGAGTATTTGCAATAGTGGATCATTGTCAAATAGAGTACTAGTGCAATGTGTTACAAACTTTAGGTTCTACTGGACTTATTTATCTTTCTAAATTAATTGATTAAGGAGCTATAGATTCTTTTATATATCTCCTTTTGTAGTAAAGAAATGTGGGCTAGTGGTAGTAAATCAAGACATTGTTTGGAAAGTAGAGTTACCCTCTGGGACAAGGGTATCAACTGACTCTCTAGTGAATAAATGTGAGTTGAACCTGGGTAAATTCATTATTTTGGTTGATCTTTGTGTGATCCCTTTGGGATCATATGATATTATCCTTGGGATGGATTGGATGGGTTCTCATGGAGAAAACATTTATTTTAGACAAAAGATAATCAAATTCAAGGATGATTTTTGAAATAATTTTGAAATTGTGGGATTTTAGCATCCTATATCTCTTTTATGATTTGCACTATGCAACTCAAGTGAAGCATTGGAAAGGGTTTTTAGGTTTTGATAGTAACTATGAATGAGATGGATGTAATTAAAACTAAGGAGAAGACTCATGATCATTCTACTCTTTAGCAATTCGCCGATGTATTTCCTAGTGAGATTTCAGGTATGACATGAAAGTGTGACATAGATTTTTGCATCAATCTTGTTCTAGGAGTACAACCTATATCTAGATATCCTTACTAGATGACCACACAGGAGTTGAGTGAGCTTAATCTCCAATTAGAGGATCTTTTGGTAAAGGGTAGTATTCAGCCAAGTGTTTCTCCATGGGGAGCACCTATACTCTTCATTAAGAATAAATATGGGTCTTTACGCTTGTGCATTGACTATAGAAAGTTGAACAAGGTAACAATCAAGAACAGATACCCTCTACCAAGGATTGATGATCACTTTGATCAGATAAAAGGGACCAAGGTATTCTCAAAGACTGATCTCAAATTAGGATACCATTAGTTACACATCTAGAATGCAGATATTCACAAGAACGCATTTAGCACTTGGTATGAACATTATGAGCTCACAATAGTCTCTTTTGGTTTTAAAAATGCTCCATCTATTTTCATGTGCCTAATGAATGGAGTATTCCATTCTTACCTTGACTAATCTATTCTCATCTTCTTCGATAATATATTGATATATTCTAAATCTATAGAAGAGCTTGAGAAACATCTATGACTCATTTTGTAGTGTATTTATGACAATCATTTGTATTCCAATGCGGTGAAGTGTGACTTATTTCAGTTTGAGGTTTAGTACTTGAGACATGTGATCACATGTGAGGGTATTTCAGTAGGTACATCCAAGATCTAGGCTATATTACATTTTCCAACCACCACCAATGTGCTTGAGGTTAATAGTTTTTGTTGATCCCTAAGTTTTGTTGTCTATTAGTGTCTAACACTTAGTTATTTTATAGGAAATTTTGGTTAGTCATCAGTGCAACCAAGCCATTTCTAAAGGCCAAGTTATGTTTAGATTTGTATGTTGTATAGTTATTGAGCAGTAGTTACTGCCAAGCAAGTAAGAGGTCACTGATTACTTCAGTGGTTTCCAAGTAGTTTATGCTGAGTTCTATAGAAGAGTAAGTGTTGAGCACCAATATATGAAGAAAAGTAAATTCCAAGCATCAGAGACTTCATATGCCAAGAAAGAAAATTTTGAAATATGTGTTTGTTATGGCACAAACACCAAGGTAAACTATTTTGGCTGACTTATATGCAAGATTCAATATTTATTGAGGGAATCAAGGAGATGATTACACCTTGTATTTTTAATCATTAATCCCCATGTAATCCATGTAACCTATTAGAAAAAGAGAATACTTAAGAAACATAAGTAGAGAATCTAGATCATTGATCTTAATCTAGGAGGTTGATTTGATTTTTATATAAGATGAGATCTAAACCCTAAAATGCTATATGTATGGATGGATGTAAAGAAGGAGATCTCATGTATGTAGAATAAAGAAGTATTTTGATATAGGCAGAGATTAGTCATAGTGACCAAGAAAAGAAGTGAAGGATAGAAAAAATATACATTTGATTTTGAAGTCAAATAAGTATTGGAATGAGAATATATGTTATAAACATTTTCAGTGCAAACCGAAGGATCAGGTACTGATACACTTTAACAGGTCAATCAGGGTAAATATCTTAATAGAGTGGTCCTAATAGGATTTCATAAATCCCTTGACCGAGTGGTTACTAGTTGAAAATCCTTTAATCAAGGTAGATTGTATAAGTCTATGAGCTCTTAACAGGGTAGACCCCTCACAAGGTAGATCATCTAAAGTGATCAAACTTTGTAGCCCTAATAGGAAAATATTATACTGTAGTAGTGAAGATTTGTGGGTGTAATGCCCACCCCATTTTTACATTTCAAGGGTTTCTGGGTAACCAAAATATATGTGTTACATGTGTTTCATTTCATAGATGAAGTTAGAATGTTAGATCTATTTCAATATTGAAATTTATGTTTATGATATGTAAGTTGAATTTATGTCAAAGTGGAAATAGTAGTGGATATCTGATTCACCCCCCTCCCCCCCTCTCAGTATCTCACTTCGCATATTATTTTTCTAACAATTGGTATCAGATCTTTGGTCTCTTAAAATAAGTCTAATCACTTGTGAGTTAAGGTCTTGGAAATGGAGCTCTATAAGTTGGGAAAGATCATAGAGAATCAGAAGATTGACATTCATCTTGCATTACACCATCTTGAAGTAGCTAGAGGTGAATTGAAGAAATCCTTAAGAAGAAGGAAAGAATTGGCAATTGAACAAAATGATACACAATATCAAGAAGAAGACACTAAAGGTATATTTGTCAATGGTAAATCTACTAAAAGTGATGAAGCTATAGCAGATCTATTAGAAAGAAATAACATAGTGAATGAAGATATCAAAAATATGACGAGAGACTGGGAAATTCAATAAGTAAGACTATGTGAAGTAATTGAACAGGAAAAGAAAGTTGAAGAAGACAAGACAATAGCTGAAGAAGATAAAAGAAAAATCTCTATAAGAATTGATGAAAGCAAATGTGACATGCAAAGGCTGAAAAACAATCAATTGGACATGGTAAATAAACTACTACTTGCTAATCAAGTGTTGACTAGGAAAGATATGGAAATCACAAATTTGAGATCAGAGAATAGTCAACTGAAGAATGAATTGAGATCTAAAAAGGAACTCAATGTAAGGATGAAAAAACTAAATGAAGATGTGAAATAATTTGAAGAACTGTTGAGATCACTAAGAAGATCCCATGACACTTATGTACTTGGACATGATGAGCACCTATCATCCACTGAAGAAGGATAATCATCAAAGAATGGAGAATAGAGGAATGCAAAGTCAAAGAAAAAAAAACCCACATGACATCATTGTGGAAAGCTAGGACACACAACAAACATCTGTAGAAGCAAGAATGTTAAGTCCAATCCTAAACCAAAGTTTAATGGAAATTGTTTTATATGTAAGAAACATGGACATCAGGCACATGAATGCAGGTCAAAGATCAGTAATCCACCTACTGCACCTAGATTTCAAGGACATTATTTCAACTATCATAAATATGGTCATAGAGCACAAGAATGTAGATCCAAAGCTAAGTGGACATCCAATAAATAGAATAAAGCACCTTGGAAGGGTAACACATTCAATTGGGACTACAATATATAGTTGTCATTATTGTGGAGAAAATAGTCATATTGGAGTAAATTGTATGAAGAAACACTTTATAATAAAATCCAAGAGTTGGATGAGTGGAAGTTTAGTCTATTAAAAATGCTACAAGATTGGTCACATAAAAAGAAACTGTAGAGAAAAGCACAGAGTAATGAAAAATTCAAAAATGAAGAAACTATTGAACAGATAAGGAAATAGATGAACAAGACATGGAGAAAGTAATAGGAATCAAGAAATAGTGGAGCCAGTGAACCTAAGGTCACCTAATCCAATGGATTAGGTGATCACACTACCTCAAACTAAGCGACAAAGGTATGTGAGGAACCAAATTTTCTAGTTTTATATTTTACATCAGTTCTTAACATTTGATATGTTAAATTCCATATCTACATGAATTGAGATGCATTAGGATAGATTTGAGAAAAGAGTTATATTGCACATTTGATGTCGAGCATTAGTGGTTAAGTCCATAGTGACCAAGTCACTCAGTGTGTGCTAAGCTCCTCTAATAGTTGAGATGACATATGTACCAAGAAGAACTAAATGGTAGTATTGACCGATACAGGGTTTCAACCAAGTATGAGTACATGATAATGGAGTTGTTGTATGAAGGCCAAGACAACTTTATTCACCTACAAAGTGTATAGATCATTTAGTGAAGCCCTAAATTTACCATTCATTCTCATTTCACCTAGTGATTTGAGAACTTGGAGAGAGATTTTAAGTGACTGAGAATATCTATCTATGCTAAGCTAATTTTTTGAAGATCATTATAGCATGTCATCGGCAAATATCATGAAGGACTATTGAAATAAGGTATTACCGAGTAACTTGAACTTGTAATTTGTACCCAAAATTTAGAGATATGACATATACTTCATCTGCAGCAATTAGGAAACAAGGAAATTAATTTTTGAATTTATAACTTGTGAGGAGTGATACATGTAAGCCTCCTAAATTTCAAGCTATTCCAAAAAGTGTGGAGAAGGGAAATCTCATGGGAGCCCTTTCATCAATTTCGCTGAGGTTTTTTTATGATACATGATGTGCACTCATTTTATATGTACAAAATTGGAGAGATTGGTGATGATGAGTTGAGGGAGGCATACAACAAGTTATGTATCAATGAAGTGTTAAAGGCAAAACATCAACAAATTGTCAAGAAAGGGTTAGTGTGTACCCTATATTTCCTACAAAATTTTAAAGTTGAATGGATCAAGATCATCTTCAGAAGATTTCATGATATGAAGATATAGAGGGAGAGTGGACCGGTCAAGATCACCAAGGAAATGATTCACCGAGTTACCGACTATCCCAGTCTTACTAGGAAGAAAATAATGAGATGCCAGAGTAAAGAGATAATTAACACAAACACTCAGGTAGTATGGAATAAGAAAGGAATGGAAATATCCATGACCATAGATCCAGAGATAGATTTTCTAGTAAGAGTGATTGCTCAAAAATTTTATCAGTCTACTAGGTTAGATAGTGTTCCTTGCATTGCAATCGATGAAGCATGGAAGATCGTAAAGAAGGATCACACTTATGATCTTGTCGAGTTGTAGTTGACCCAGCTTGTTGAGAACCTAACTTCAATCAGGAAGGCCAAGAGCTCTATATGTAAGTTTGGTTCTTCGATCATTTATTTATTCTTCTATGTAAAAAATATTTTTCCTACCATAGGAGATGTTGTATGGAGTAAGGATCTACCTATAACCCAGAACATAAATGAATTTATTCATCAGTTAGGAGAGAATTTTGATAGTATTATGGATATCTACTTTGTGGAATTCAAGAAGAAGATGAGAAAGAGGAGTAGAATCCATGTATCCCTAGTAGATAAGCACTACAATGACATATGCTTTCTAGTGGATACCAACCACATCTATGTTCAGGCTATCATGCCTAGAGTATCATGGCTAAGGTCATTACCTTATTAGATGAATATAGATGAGACATTAGCAGCAATAACTACTTTACTAGCAAAGGAGATAGAAAGGAAATCTAAACCATTTGGAAACTATGAAGAAGCTAAGTGAAAAATAACTATGGGGTTAAAGTTTGCAACCCTTGAGAGAAAGAGAAAGAAAAGATTCAATAACCTAGAGAAGATGCTAGGAGAAGGTGAAGAGGAAAATGCACCTCTTGAAATAACACAAGGTCTGGGACAAGATAAATCTAGTGATTCTGAAGGAAGTGATGAGGAGGAAACTAAAATTCTAAACAAGGGTAAGGAGGTATTAGTTGTCGAGCTGAGTAGAAAGAAATTATAGAAACAAAAGCCCACTACTCCTAAAACACTTAGTCTGAGGACTAGGGTAGCTTCTACTACCATAGATGTTGAGCCCCATAGAAAGACACCAAAAAAGAAAATAGAAGGGGAAGGGTCAAGTAAAAGGAAACCAGTTCAAACCAAAGTTGTGTTGAGTCATCGGAGGAAGAAACTGAGAAGGAAGCTAGTCTTGGAGAAGGATGATGATGATGATGAATAAAAGATAGAAAAATGTGATAATACAAAGATGAAGGTAGCATCACATAGACATCTAATGAATATGGATGAAATATGCCACAATATCAAAATAACTGCTAGATTAGTAGGTTTCAAGCTTATTAAATTTGAAAAACTAAGTAATGATGACAAAGAAAAAGTTGAAGAGGAAATGCTAGAAATGCTATGCACTTTTAAGATGACACCTCTACAGATTGATAATCTCATCCCTAGAGAACTTTATAATAGAATTAATCAGAAATGGCAATATGCCATCATGACATAAAAGTAGATAAGGGAAAGTACATTAGCTCAGATTATGTTTGATCTATCACCACATCAAATAAAGACATATATGGAGTAGTACATAAATAGGTTTGTACCTAAGCTCAGGGCCCATTCCATTTTGCAACACAAGATTGAAGAAGTTGTTGAGAAAAGAAAAAGGTTGTGGAAAATCATTTTTGGGTTATTAATTGAGAAGAGTACACAACAAGGAGAAGGAACATCCAGCTAAGTGGAACTGGATAATAAAGAAGACATTAATGAGCCTCATAATATAGAGGAAGACAAAGGATGGAAGGTAAGTGAGTGGATCAAAGGATGTGATCACCATTGAGGATATCCCTAAGGATACACAAGTTAATAAAAACACATTAATTGAGGAATAAATAAAGAGCCAAATACTTTCTAAGGTAGCCTTAGATCAGTTTCTACCGAGTACCAATCCCATTTTTATATAGGTACATGATTATATAGAGATTGAAGGTACTTCAACTATAAAAACTACACCTATAAGCTCTCACATGGTCATAATGGAACCACAAGTCTCACAAAGTACTAGTGCCCAAAAATAGGACAAGTCAATAATGACAACAGATAGTGCACCTACCGAGGAGGATAAGAAAGAACAAGGAGAGGAGAGCCTAAAAGATCTAGTAGATAAGTATGCATTAGTAATGGAAGGTCCTCATAAGGAGGAAAAGAAGAAGGCTGAGGAGGAAACAACCGAGGAGAATCTAGAGCCCAAGGAGAAAGAAGCTATTAAAGCTTTAGTACAGATGCTGAGTGGAAATACACTTATGAAGAAAAGTCATAAGAAAAGGGAGAAATCTCTAGGAACACAGGTTACACTTGATGAAGTTATAGTGATTCCAAAGTGGGACACTAATAACTTAACTTATGAGAAGATGGAAATTTTGAAAGATCTCTTGAAGAAGAAAAGAAAGAAAGAAGAGTTAAGGCAAGAGCATCAGCAAAAACAAGTATTGCATGAAACCAAAGGTATATTCATAGAATCCTTTGAAATGGATGATGTGAATTAAACCTCACCTATTTTGGAACAACTGGTTCAAATTTTTAAGGTGAATAGTGATGAAAGTGAAGCAAATGAGAAACTTATGTAGTGGTTTGAAAGAAAGTTTGAGACAAAGGTACTTGAAAAGGTCTCAACTGAGATAGCAGTAAAATAGGTAGAAATTTCTTCCTTAGTGACTAATTTAGAAGAGGTTGTGCAAAATTTTCATTCTCTTTACAAGAATCTATGTAAAGTAGAAATTTTCACTAAGGACAATCAAGAATTGATTGATAAACTGATACTAGACTTAAAGTTTATTGGTCATTCATTGAGCATGGATGCAAGCTCCAGCTCCATTCATTTCACAAGGTTACTTCATGCACAAGGGAGATTAGCTGAGTAGATGGCTAATGATGGGAGAATACAATCCAAGATAATTTATATACAAAAAATGCTAACACCTCAACTAGAGATTATGCAAAAATAATTGGTGTTGGCAAAGGTGTTAATACAGAGAGATCCCCATCTCTCTATTGTCAAGAGTTTAGTTGATCTAGCTACCTAGCTAGAAATAAAGATACAAGTTTTGGAGTCTATTAGGTCATGATGGGAAAATGCCTTAGGCATGATAATTCAGCTCAATAAACCATTTTTGGATAAGTATTTTCTCACCCCTACACCCCAACAACTTCAAGTGACAAAAACAAGGGGGACATGACATCACAGGAATAACATAAGGGGAAATGAAATGACTTAAAGGGGAATGCAATGAGTAAAATAAGGAGAAAATATAGTGAGGAATGTTAGAAAGGTATGACATACTATTTTCTAACCTATATATTTAGTGTATGTCAATTAGTCATATGTGTGTGTGTGTGTGTGTGTGTGTTTATATATATATATATATATATATATATATATATATATATATATATATATATATATATATATATATATATATATATATATAATTTTTTGAAGACTAAGTCAAAGTCTTAGGGGGAGTATTCAAACTACTAAGTACTATTTTGTAATGTAAAAGTCATGACAAAGTGTTTTTGACACTAATGTCAAAGGGGGAGATTATTGATCCCTAAGTTATGTTGTTTATTAGTGTCTAACACTTAGTCATTTTATAGGCATTGTTGGTCGATCATCATTGTGACCGAGCCATCTTGTAAAGGACAAGTTATGTAAGACTTGTATTTTGTATAGTTAACATGTAGCAGTTACTTCCGAGCAACTTAGAGGTCACCGAGTACTACAGTGGTCACTAAGAATTTTATGTCAAGTTGTATAGAAGAGTCAATGTTGAGCACCAATATATGAGGAACAGTAAATGTTGAGCATCATAGACTTCATATGTCGAGAAAGCCAGTTTTGACATATGTGTTTGTTATGGAAAAAACACCAAGGTAAACCATTTTGGTTGACTTCTATGAAAGATTTATTTTTTATTGGAGTAAAGGATTTGATTACACCTTGTATTTATAATCATTAATCCCTATGTAAGCCATGTAAACTATCAGGAAAAGAGATTTCTTAAGTGATATAAGTAGAATCTAGATCGTTGATCTTGATCTAGGATGTTGATTAGATGTTATATAAGATGAGATGTAAACCATAAAATGATGTACATATGTATGGATGTGTATCATCTTAAAATGGAAGAACTTCCATGTTAAGAGAGTTTAGCCCTTCGAGTGAGTGGTTTGAGGTCATGTTAAGTGCCTTGATCGGGTCTTTGCATGGATTTGGCTTTTTCCCCTATTCTGCTTCTCTCTCCACCTTTTTTCACCTATATTTATGCATTTCCTAGCATTCTAGATTGAAGTCTTGGGGTTTTTGACCTCAAGGTCAAAGATGACCTTGAGGGTCAAAGATGACCTAGACCCTGACCTAGGTCAGGGATGACATCGACCTTGACCTAGGGTGGGGTCTACCTCATCCTTGACCCAGGGTTCAAATTTCAAGGTCTTATGATTTTCAGATGTCAGGTTTCAGAAAGTTTCTTTTTCCCACCTCTGGGTTGGCCATTTTGGGTTTTGGAATGGTAAATTCTTAATTGCATTTAATCTAGGTATATTTCTAAAGGTTAGGACCTAATTGGGATTTATTTCTCCAAGGTGGCCCCTCTGGAAGATTGTGCCCTAGTTCACTATAAAAGGAGGCCTTCCTCTCTCATTTTCACATCCATTATCAATCAATTCTTGTGTGATCAAGCTCTAAAGTGCAAGAAAGTGAATTCAAGCATTCATTCATCAAGGAGATCCATTGTTAGCCATTGAAGGATTCAATCTCTTTGGAGCCCCCTTGAATATTTCTCCATCCACCTTCATCCAAGTCTATTCCTCTTCAAAGATCCATTCAAGATTGGTGTTGAAGATCAAATGCCATTGATTTGAGACATCGTACATACCTCTACATTCATTTTGAGCATCCCTACTTGTGGATTCAAGGATTCAAATCCTCTACAAGGACTTCAACATAAGCAAGGTGAATAGTTCTATTTACTTTGTTTATGCATATTACAATTTCAATTCAATTTCAACGTTGATTCCAAATTGGGTTTTGACCAAGGCAAACCCCCCATGGGTGAACCCACAATAGTTGGTTACACTTTTTTTCTTGAACGGACACTGAACTCTACATTTTGAGAAAAACTTTCAAATTCGAATGCATATTGTCATTGAACCGTTCAAAATCAAAGGATGAAGTAAATTAGAGTCTTTTAGGATTTTTTGTCTAGATTCTAAATATATATATTTTAATTTTGTTTGAATTTATTTGAATACTTTTTTCTTTCTCCCATGAAAAACTGGTATGGTGCTGAAAATGTCATTTTCAAATAGTAACACTATTTTCATAGAGCATAACTTTTTTTGTAAAATAGATATGAATGCGATTCTTTAAAATTTAGTTTTGTAACATCCATATGGAGGGCATGAAATTGGTTTTATGACATTATCACTATTATTTCATATTTTATTAACGTTTGAAGTTGACTATGTGTGCTATAAATGTGTCACACTTCTATGAATCATTACATGCAAGGAAACTCAAGAATGAGCCCTCACAAATCGATCCATAGCTCCCTAGGCATGGAGTGCAAGGGTTTTTAAGAATGCTCTCAGCTAGAGCTATTTAGCCAA
This sequence comes from Chamaecyparis obtusa, assembly GCA_027943335.1. Lineage (NCBI taxonomy): Eukaryota > Viridiplantae > Streptophyta > Pinopsida > Cupressales > Cupressaceae > Chamaecyparis > Chamaecyparis obtusa. The sequence goes on from BSBK01003781.1 coordinate 179,643, forward strand.
TAACCTTGCTAGTAAACCATGCAATGGGAGATTCAATGAAGACAAGGGCAAGAATGCCAATATCTCCAATGAAGCCAAATGTATGCAATGCAAAGCAAATCTATATGACAATGCAAGTTAATCTATTGCATAAAAGGAAATCTAAGCTAAGAATGCCATAAAAATGAAACTACTATGCAAGAAATGAAATCTAACTATGAAGCAAGAAAGCCATGATGATGCAAGAATGAAGAAAAGAAGATAGAGTGTTGATGAAGATCCAAGATGAATGCCAACAATGCTCCAAATCTTCAAACCCTAGATGCAAGAATGTCTCCAAAAGCTCCAAGATGACCTAGAAAACCTGTAGCATAATAATAGCATAAAAATTTTGTGTGTGCAAATGAGGAAGAGAGCTCTTCTTTTATAGGGAATGAAAAAGGAATGGGCCATGGAGATTAAGAGGCAAAAGATTTAATCAACAGTGGAGCTTAAAAGAGGAGCAATCCATGTGCACAAGTATCCTCCAATAGGAAAATAGGAGTTGACTTTTGTGTCCATATGAGACAAAAAGTGCTTTTCTCTTTTTATAAAATAAGAATAATGCTTTATTTGTGCAACTTAGGATAAGAGGAAAAGTGGGGGCTTTTTATTTATTAAAAGGGGAGGAAATATTCCTTTTAATAAATAAAGACTTAGGATAAGATGGTTAACCCATAGAAAATAATTGAATAAATGATAGAACTAGGATTTGATCAAGAATAAGCAATTGATGATTTTAGCAAAAATGCTAGCAAGGGGCTAATAGTCTAGGTGACCATTTTTAGGTGTATACAGACTAAACCATAATTCTGAGGTACCTTGACTACATAACTTATAACTTATTGTGTATTTATCGAATTTCAATTTTTTTTTTAATAGAAAGTAGACTCAAATATGGAGGGCACTATTATTTTTCAACTTTTTTTTTCCTTTTTTTACTATTTTTCATTGAATGTCAAACTCAGAGGTTTATATTTGATAAAAAACTCACATTCGTTTAACGTAAAAAACCATACACATAATAAATTTAAAAATAGTCAAATATATAATCGTTAGAAAGCTAGTTTCGAGTACTTGTTGTATGCAAAAGGACATCTTCTTATTCTTCCATTTGATCAGCACGCTAGAGGCCCGAAGCCATGAAATTCTCAGAATTTCTTCAAAACTTGCAACAATGGCCTAAACCAGGCACTTTCGATCAAAACTTTTGACTTTCGATCAAAAGTACTTTCCCAAAAAAAGAAAATTCTAGTCATAACTAAACTACTTTCGATCAAAAGTCAGTTACTAAACTACTTTCAATAGAAAGTCATTACTAAACTACTTTCGATAGAAAGTCATTACTAAACTATTTACACCAAAAAAACCTAATTTAGGACTTTCGATCGAAAGTCAAGTACTAAGGACTTTCGATCAAGAGTCCTTTATTCACTTTCTATCCAAAGTCAATTTCGATCGAAAGTATCTTGCATAAGAGCTTTCAATCATAAGTTTTTTACTTACGATCAAAAGTACATCTTAGTTTCTATTGAAAGTGAGTAAGGTGTTTTGCGCTGAATTCACTTTTCAGGCCAAATTTGTTCCTCCAAAAAAGTGTAACCCACTATTGTGGGTTCACCCCCATCCAAACAACAAAAACCTTTTTTCTCTTGCAGGTATAGGTACAGGACTGCGGATCAGAGCTTGGATCTGGATACCCTTTTTGGAAAACTTTCGAGATCTGTGAACAAAGTCAAGGACGACCTTCAAAATTTTGAAGTAGTCTTTGACCTTTTATTGGGGTCAAAGACTACCTGCTACCAGAAAGATAAAATTTTTATGGGTTTTCTCTGTCTCGGCATTTCCAATTTGAAACAAGTTGTAGAATTTCCCGAAATTGTGCATAGACATTAGAAATCAGCATTTTCTAGATTTTCCCTATTTTGAGGTTAGTACTTGTCTTTCATTTATTTAAAATTTAAAGCATATATTCTTCATAGTGAAATATAATATTTTATCCTTCATTCATATTCTCTATAGATTGATTCAATTGTGCATTAACCTTTTGGTTGATCAATTTGGATCTCTCCTTTGGGAATTTGGATTTAGAAGTAGATCTCATATTCCCCCTTTTCCATCACACACATCCCTCCACTAAATTTTCAAGTCAATCCAATAGGGTGAATGATGCAAGAGCATCCTAGGATTCTTGGCAATCATGTATCAACCAAAATATGTTTGTCTTTGACGGTAGATTGTTCGTTTTGATCTTGGTTTGGTGGGGTTCTTGTTCGGTTTGGGAGACTGGTTGCTTGGTTTATGTGGTTACCAGGGTGCTCAATCTCTGAAGAATGGTTGGTGACTAAAGGCATCAGTTCAATGGTGCTCGGCAATAATTGTGTTCCTCGGTCATGCCTGGCATGGTTAGTCAGTTGGTGCTCAGTTATTTCTTCTGTTGCTCGGTGTTCTTGCTTACCAACTGGATTGTTTGGATAGATCAGCTTGGCCGACTGGTGCATTTAATTTGGGTCATGCTCCTTGTGTTATGGATTGACCATTGGACATGTGGGGACCTATATTTGGTGTGTTGCATTCTTCTATGTGGATCTGATGACCGTTGCGCCATCTTTGAGAGTTTATTTATTTTGTAAGGCTATGTGAGAGCTGACAGATGTTTTAGCATTTAATATTTGTTTGTAGGAGTTTATTGTTTCATCAGCTAACTTGTGGCTAGGAATCAATATTTATAGGGTTCTTGGGTAGTTGTCTAGGGATCAAATTATTGGGAGGAAGGTTAGTAGCCTATGAGCTTAGGAGTAGGAAGATTGCTTAGAAGTTAGAGTACAAGTTTAGATCTTTCCTGGGTGCCTACCAGTGTGCAACCTATTGTAGACCTGGACTAGTTGTATGCTAATGTTGGGGAAAATATTTAGATCCTATGAGATCTTGTAGACTGTTACTTGCATTGTAATTGGTCATAATCGGGAAGGCCTTACAACCTAGCACATTGCATGTAATCGGTGTTTTCAAGAATAAAGACTTATGTTTTAGTGTAGATCTATTGTTGTTATTATGTATTTCCACTGCATATTGGTTTGGCTGCAAGGTCAGTTAGTCCTTTATTGGATCCACTAAGCTTGACTAAATTAAGTGGTATCAAAGATAATTTTGTTCCTATTTGAGCAAATTTTGTTCCTGTTGGAGCCGAGTGGATCTTGTGTATCTAGATCTTGATTTGAAGATGTCTCTGAGGAGAAATCGTGAGATCCCTGAGGAAGAAGAAGCTACTGAAGAATTTTGTCTTAATGATTTTAGGGCTTTGGAAAAACAAGTGCAAGACCTACAAGAGGAATTGAGAAAGAAGAAGCCTACCTTGAAAGAGGATAGTGATGATGAATCTGAGGAAGATCATTTTGAAGAAGCTGTTGAAGAAGCTAGAGATTCTGAGGAGAATCAAATTCTAAAAGCTATGTCTAAGATTGGGAAGAGACCTAAGATTGAAGTTTCTACATTTTCTAGAAGCCTTAGGCCTGAAGAATTAATTGATTGGATCAATGAGATTGATGAATACTTTGAGTATGACGAAATAGAAGATCCTGATAGGGTTAGATTTTCAAAGACTAAGTTGAAGGGTCATGCAAACATCTGGTGGAGAGAAGTTCAGTTGGAAAGAGGTAGACGAGGAAAAGAAAGGATCACTAAGTGGAACCGAATGGTTGACAAGTTGAAGAAACAATTCATTTCATTGGATTATGAATTGGACATGTTTAAGAAGATGCAAGCTTTGAAGTAGACTAACAAATTGGTACAGGAGTATACCAAGGAGTTTTATAGAATCTTGATTATGACTAGTCATTCTGAAGCTGATAAGGAGAAGGTTGCTAGGTATGTCTATGGCTTGAGACCTAGTATTTAGCAAGAGTTACTAACTATATGGATGGCAATAATCAGTGATGCTTATCAAATGGCATTGAAGATTAAAGATTGAAGAGAAGCTGAATAGGAAGTATGAAGGAAAGCATAACAGTAGGAAATGAGGTGGTAAAACTAGTGAGATAGTTGTAGAGAGTAATGTGATAGAGAATCCTAAGTTTGATGTGGGATCTAGTAGTGGTCAAGTTACTAAGAATGCTAGACAAAGAGGAAAGTGGAAGAATGAGTTCACTGGCACTTGTTATAACTATGGTGAAGCTGGTCATAGAAGTTGGCAGTGTCCTAAGAAAAGAGTTGCATTAGCTGCTGAAGAAGACATTGAGAATGTTCCTGAGAAAGGTGAATGTCTTATCACTAGGAGATTAGCTTCATGTGTTCATGAACTAATGCAAAGAAGGAATTTTTTTAGAACTAGATGTAAGTGTAGGGATAAGGTATGTAATGTCATAGTTGATGGTGGCAATTCTGAGAACTTTGTTTCAGATGAAATGGTTAGTAAATTGAATTTGGAAAGAAGGAAACATCCTAGTCCTTATCAGATTAGTTGGATACAAGATTTTTCTAAGGTTAGATTTGAAGAACAATGCTTGGTTAAGTTTCAAATTGGATCTTACCATGATTAGATATTGTGTGATGTATTGCCTATGGATGCTTGTCATTTGTTTCTCGGTAGACCCTGGAAGTTTGACATAAATATTTTGTTTGATGGTCATGCTAATACCTATGTGGTTAGGCATGAAGGAGCTCAACGTAAGCTACTACCTTTATACGAGATAGGGGTTAAGGGATGTGGAGTTGTCAGGTGTTGTCCTTATGACAAACATCAGAAGTAGAAAGTTGATGAACCTATTCCTATTAAGTCTAGTTTGAAGGAGAAGGAGAATGATATCTCTAAAGAGTTTGTTGCGATTAACAAATAGATGATTTTGCTAGTAGAGATGGTTTAGCAGATGGTGACAATTATGACATAGAGAGATGCAGATGATATTGAGCTGATTGAGGAGTCTGGAGAGGATGAATCTTACCGAGGCACTGATGTGCTTGGTATTGGTTAGAGTCGGTTGCTATCTATTATCAACCAAATGGATAAGCACACTGGAAAGTAGAATAACTTTCTGCATAAGATAGTGAATGAAGTGAAGACTACTTGGGATGAAGGAGAACAAGAGATATGGGTGAAGAACAGATTCGGCATACCTGTTCTAATTCCCTTGAGATGTTCTTGATTTCCTTATGAGAAAATCTTTCTTACCTGGGGTGTCTGATGTAGGAGCATCCTAGGATTCTTTGAAATCCTATATCAACCAAAATATGTTTTTCTTTGAAGGTAGATTGTTAGTTTTGATCTTGGTTTGGTGGAGTTCTTGCTCAGTTTGGGAGACTGGTTGCTCAGTTTATGTGGTTACCGGGGTGCTCGGTCTCTGAAAAATTCTCGGTGACTGAAAGCATTGGTTCACTAGCACTTAGCAATAACTATATTCCTTGGTCATGCTTGGCATGGTCGGTCCGTTGGTGCTCAGTTATTTCTTCTATTTCTTAGTGTTCTTGCTTACCGACTGGATTATTTGGATAGATCGACTTGGCCGACTGGTGCATTTAATTTGAGTCGTGCTCCTCATGTTATGGATTGACCATTGGATTTGTGGGGACCTAGATCTAGCATGTTGCATTCTTCTATGCAGATCTAATGATCATTGGGCCATCTTTGAGAGTATTTTTTTTGTAAGGCTATGTGAGAGCCGACTGATGTTTTTGCATTTAATATTTGTTTTTAGGAGTTTATTGTTTCATCAACCAACTTGTGGCTGGGAATTAGTATTTATAGGGTTCTTAGGTAGTTTTTTAGGGATCATATTATTGGGAGGAAGGTTAGTAGCCTGCGAGCTTAGGAGCAAGAAGATTTCATGGAAGTTAGAGTACAAGTTTAGATCTTTCCTGGGTGCCTACTAGTGTGCTGCCTATTGCAGACCTGGACTAGCTGGATGTTGATGTTGGGGAAAAGATTTAGATTCTATGAGATCTTGTAGACTATTACTTGCATTCTAATTGGTCATAATCAAGAAGGCCTTATAGCTTGGCACATTGTATGTAATTAGTATTTTCATGAATAAAGACTTCTATTTCATTGCAGATCTATTGTTGATATTATGTATTTTTGTTGCATATTGGTTTGGCTGTAAGGTCAATCAGTCCTTAATTGGATCCACTGAGCTTGACTACATTAGTGAACTACTATTTTACCCTATTCATTTTGGTGAGCCCGATGAGCTTACTCTCTTTCTTTTTGGTGTTATATTTCCCTTTGTGTTCACCTTTGCTATTCATTTTGGTGAACCCGACATACTTACTCTCCTTTCTTTTGTGGAATTAGATGCTATATGATATTTTATGGTGTTAGATCTTGCATGTATTAGATTTATTTTATGTGTTTGCATCTCATATAAAATTAAAATATTTTTTGTTATTTTATTTCATTTGCATTGCATTGGTTTATGAGCTTTACTACCTTTAGTCCTACTTATAATATTCTGGTTAGACGAAGCCGTAGAATCATGGGTGCCTTTGATCCTGAATTTTCTTCTCCTTTCCTTAGGATCCTGGATGATAATTTGATTCTTCATGATTCCAATCCTATGATGGAGCACAACTCTTCTCATTCATCTCATGATGAAGATGATGCTTTAAGAGTTCCTCCTGAACAAGTCCACAAACTTTCAACTGAACATGATAAAATGGGTAATTAGCTTCTTCAAGAAATCCATAATCAAGATTCTATTCAAGCTATAGAGGCTCTTAAGAAAGTCCTTCATGATAGTGATCAAGGTATTAACCTCTTGCATGGTATTACTTACCTTGTGCATTCAAATGTTAAAACTTTAGCTCAAGAAGCTCAATATTTAGGGGTGATTCCTCCTGTTACTAGAGTAGAACCTTCTTCTAATCCTTTACCTATTATTTCTACCTATACTAATTTTGTGACTGTGATGGTTCCCTATGTTCCTATGAGTGTTCCTCATGTGTCCCTTCCTACATCACAACCTTCATATCATAATGTTCCTTCTACTTATTCCAATCTACTTCCAACTATAGTTCCTAGTGTTCCTCCAGTTGTGTCTTCTATTCTTGCATCTTCATACACTTTACCTTATGTTTCTAATGTTAATACTCCTCCTATTTCCTCTAATGATTCAACAATCATCAGTTTGGCTCAAACTGTGTCATCCTTATAACAACAACTTGCTTCCTTAACTCAAAATAAGTTTAGTATTCCTACAGGTGACATGGGAAGCCCGTTGTCCTTAGATATCATTTGTACTCTTGTTACTCAGCAAGTTGATATGCCTCATCTTGAGAATTACAATGGAAAAGGAGACCTCATTCATCATGTTAAAACATTTCAAATCCTTTGTAGTGATTATGCTCATAACCATAGGATTTTAGCCAAGTTGTTTGCTAGAACTTTTCATGACAAGGCCTTACAATGGTATTTTTCCTTGCCTCCTTATTCTATTAATTCATTTCCTAAACTTGCCAATTCCTTTATTCAACAATTGCAAAACAACATTGGCCCACAAGTTTCTTTGACTGATTTGATGCATTGTAAACAAAGTGATAATGAAAAAATGACTGAATTTATTGGTTGATTTAAGAATTTGCACGCTCATATTTCTTATCCTATTCCTGATATTGATATTCAACATATGTTTATTTCAAATTTGTAAAAGGATATTTGAGATAAGATTCTGCTTACTGAATTTACCTCTTTTCAACAACTTTGTGTAGTGCTTCATCATTATCAATTACAAGTGAGTCAATTTGAGAGCATTGCTCCAATGGCTCCTGTTCCAATTGATAAAAGTGATGCTGCTCCTAATCCAAACAAATTTCAAAAATTCAACAATTATGTCAAGATAAACAAACAAGCAAATGTCATTGCTGATCAAGTTGTTGTTGCATCTCACAATGCCACTTCTGCATCCACTGCTTTTTGATTAAATCATACATTTACTCCTCTTTCTAAATCTTTACATGCTATTATGAATAGGTTGTTAACTACTAATATGATTACTTTACCTCCTATTCAACCTCTTTTACCTACTACACTTTCATCTGAATTTTTTGATCCTAAATCCTTTTGTCAATATCACCATCAGAATGGTCATGATACTGAGAAATGTTATTCTTTAAAACTTAAGGTTCAAGATTTAATTGATTCTAATGCCTTATCTATTGATAATCTTGATGGTAGTGGGAACAAATATGTCTCTCCTCCTAATCAAAATCTTTAAATCTATACGAATCTTTTACCTATGCATGATACTAATACCATTGCTCAGCCATCTTCTATGGAAATTGTGTATGATTCAACGATGGATGATCTAAATCACATTGCTAATCAAGTGGAGCATGTTGGTCACTCTGTATCTCCACCTCAATCTCAAACTCAACCTCAAGTTCAATCTCAACCTCAACCAAAAGCTAAGCCTAAATTGAAAACTCAACCTAAACCTCGACAACAACCTAAGAATAACCGACCTCAGGAACTTTCGATTATCTTTGATGATTCTGAGACTATTAAAGATCTTGATGGTCCCCTTTACATTTATGCTAGGATTTCTTAGATACCTACTCTTGGTTGTCTTGTTGATCCTACATCCTTAGTCAATGTTATTACTGAAGAAAATATTTTTATGAAAAAACTTGCAATGTGATTCTTATGATACATCAGATGTGTGGATTCAAACTTGTAATGATTTTCTTTATCCATCATTTGGTTCTATTAACTTTCCGGTTGAAATTTGTGGAAAAATTTTGAACACTACCTTTATTGTTGTTCCTACTTCTGATCAGTTTCAAGTTAAGCTTGGTTTACCATGGTTAAATGCCATACATGATGTTGCTTCACCTATCCATAAATGTCTTAAATTTGTTCATGATTAAGAAGTGAAGATGGTTAGTCATAGTTTATATCAACCTTCTAGGCCTAGAGATTGTGTTTCTCTTGGTTTCTTTTGGCCTTCATTACCTAATTCATGTCCTCCTCGACCTGATAATCTTTTCCTTCATATCAAGCTTATAAGCATCGTAAGATTCTCAAATTAAGTGTACCTCCTATGGATCTTAATCATGGTCTTTTGCCTACAACTTTCATACCTCCTTTAACCATGGCTTCTAGTTCTATTAATTGAGTTCCTCCTATTTTAGATAATCCTATTGATCTTCCTAAAGAACCTATGAAGGATCCTTTGACTGTTCCTCCTAGTTATCAACCTATTTCAAGTAAAGCAAAATGGAATCAATCTGCTAATGAACGTCGTAAGAAGCATTGTGCTCATGCTAAAGCTCATAATTTTTCTCTTCAAAATTCTTCTGGTAATTCTATGCATAATTTGGTTATTACTAATGATGTTAAGATGCATGATTATGATGATTCTATTCATATCTTAGATCCGGTTTTGATTAATCTGGATGAAAAAGATACTCTTGATGATAATGATGATATTAATGATGAATGTGAGACTATTGACATTGACATTGATTTACCTAATATGCTTTCATCATAATTAACACTTACACCTAGTATCAAACATGAAAATTCTCAAGAGGATCCTTGTTTGGAACTAGCTGTCATTCCTATTGTGTTGGATGTAGTCCCTCTTGCGAGTTGACCACCTTCCCTAAATGATATAGAATGAGATGGGGAGAGTAAGTGGCACACTTGATCAGCTTGTCCTTCATGGTAGCTTTGTTGTGTGTTTTCCTGATGTAATGTGCTTCTCCTGTAATGTGTTTGCTAAATGTTGTTAGATTCTTATATATGACCCTTGTTACTCTATTGGTGCAAGGTGATAAAGGAATCAAACCTGTTGTTTCATTTATCTATATGTATCTCTATTCGTATATATGTTGTTTCATGTTATGTTGTAAATGTGCTATTGTTTTTAAATGTTCCTTGTGTAATCTTCTTGGATCTATGATGTGGTAGCACTAATTCTTTTTGGTCTCCATGTTATGGTCTAAAAATATTCTTCTTCATATATCTTATGTGATCTTTCCTCCTATGTGATTGTAGTTCTACTTTCTTTAGGGAATGATGTCAATTCATTTACAATAATATCATATATATATTATCTTATGATCATACTGACCTGATGGTAGGTAGATCCCTTCTATTTTCTTTGTATGTTTATGTGGTATTTCCCTTGAGTTGTCTTCAGCTGGGGGCATCTCGTAGTGGAAATGTAATCAGTGGAGTTGTTTATGTTTTCATTAAAGCCATTGCTCTTTTTAAAGTGTTAGTAATGACTTTAACGTGGGGGCATATGCTCTTCTCACCTATTGCATGCACTTCACTTTTTGATACACATACATTATTTTTCAAGATACCTTTTCTCCCTTTTTGGATTAGTGACTAATCCTTAAAGCATGGATTTATATATTAGGATCTCTTGATCCTACCAGTTTAAAATTTTTGATCCCTTAAGGTCGAAGGTGTCCTTAAGACTAGATCTCTTTTGATTTTGGCTTTATTTTTATGGAATAGAATATTCCTAAGAGTGAATCCTTGATGGGTTGACTAGTGAGTAGCCACATTTACTAGGTAGTTCAATTCCATCTTTCCAGTTGCGTTGTTTCCTTGTGTGGTTCATAATGGGACATAAGTTCTCATTGGGAAAGATAATCACACACACTCTCTCTCTCTCTAGAGATGTCTCTCTTATTGTGATCTTGGAGTTGATGAAGACTTGAGTCCTTGGGGGCTTGAGATTTCTCTTTGTCTCTTTGATTACCCTAAGACTATCTTTTCATTATGATTTACTTTACCAAGAGTTTGCATCGAGTCCATACTCTTGCTAAAGTGGGGGCTTAATGTACCATCTTAAAATGGAAGTACTTCCATGTTAAGAGCATTTATCCCTCTGAGTGAGTGGTCTGGGGTCATGTTAAGCACCTTGATTGGGTCTTTGCATGGATTTGGCTTTTTCCCCCATTCTGCTTCTCTCTCCACCTATTTTCACCTATATTTTTGTATTTCCTAGCATTCTGGATTGAGGTCCTGGGGTTTTTGACCTCAAGGTCAAAGATGACCTTGAGGGTCAAAGATGACCTAGACCATGACCTAGGTTAGGGATGACCTTGACCCTAACCTAGGGTGGGGTCTACCTCATCCTTGACCCAGGGTTCAAATTTCAAGGTCTTATGATTTCCAGATGTTGGGTTTTAGAAAGTTTCTTTTTCCCACCTCCGGGTCAGCTATTTCAGGTTTTGAAATGGTAAATCCTTAATTGCATTTAATTTAGGTATATTTCTAAAGGTTAGGGCCTAATTGGGATTTATTTCTCCAAGGTGGCCCCTCTATAAGATTGTTCCCTAGTTCACTATAAAAGGAGGCCTTTCTCTCATTTTCACATCCATTATCAATCAAGTATTGTTTGATTAAGCTGTCAAGTGCAAAAAATTAAATTCAAGCATTCAATTATTCAAGCATTCAAGCATTCATTCGTCAAGGAGATCCATTGTTAGCCATTTAAGGATTTAATCTCTTTGGAGACCCCTTGAAGATTTCTCCATCCACATTCATCTAAGTCTATTCTTATGTAAAGATCCATTCAAGATTGGTGTTGAAGATCAAATTCCATTGATTTGAGACATCCTACATACTTCTACAATCATTTGGAGCATCCCTACTTGTGGATTCAAGGATTTGAATCCTCTACAAGGACTTCAACATAAGCAAGGTGAATAGTTCCATTTACTTTATTTATGCATATTACAATTTCAATTCAATTTCAAGGTTGATTCCAAATTGGAGTTTGACCAAGGAAAACCTCCCATCCAAACAACAAAAACCTTTTTTTCTTGCAAGTACAGGTACAGGACTACAGATCAAAGCTTGGATTTGGATACCCTTTTCGGTGAACTTCCAAGATATGCAAACAAATTCAAGGATGACCTTCAAAATTCTGAAGTAGTCTTTGACCTTTTATCAGGGTCAAAGACTACCTGCTACCAAGAAGATAAAATTTTTCTAGGTTTTCTCTGTCTCGGCATTTCCAGTCCGAAACAGGTTGCAGAATTACCTGAAACTATGCATAGACATAAGAAATCAACATTTTCCAGATTTTCCCTATTTTGAGGTTAGTATTTGCCTTTCATTTATTTCAAATTTAAATCATATATTCTTCATAGAAAAATATAAGGTTTTCTCCTTCATTCATACTCTCTATAGATTGATTCAATTATGCATTAACCTTTTGGTTGATCAATTTGGATCTCTCCTTTGGGAATTTGGATTTAGAAGTAGATCTCATATTCCCCCTTTTCCATCACACACATCCCTCCACTACATTTTCAAATCAATCTAATAGGGTGAACTACTATTTTACCCTATTCTGGATGTAAAGAAGGAGATCTCATGCACCTAGAATAGAGAAGTACTTTGGTATAGGAAGAGATCAGTCAGAGTCACCAAGAAAAGTAGTGAAGGAAAGAACGGAGATACATTTGATTTTGAGATCAGATAAGTATTGGAAGGAGAAAATTTGTTATCAACATTTTTAGTAAAAACTAAAGGATCAAGTACTGATACAATTTAACAGGTGAATCAGGGTAAATCTCTTAACAAAGTAGTCCTAATAGGATTTCATAAATCTCTTAACCAAGTGCTTACTTAGTTGTAAGTTTCAAATCCTTTAATCAAGGTAGATTGTATAAGTCTATAAGATCTTAATAGTGCAGACCCCTCAGAGGGTAGATCATCTAAAGTGATTAAACTTTGTAGCCCTAATAGACAAACTTTATACTATAGTAGTGAATATTTTTGGGTGTCATCCCCACCCCACTTTTACCTTTCAAGGGTTTCTGGGTAACAAAAATATATGAGTTATGTTTTTCATGTCATGGATGAAGTTAGACTGTTAGATCTATTTTAGTATTGAAATTCATGTTTATGTTATGTAAGTTAAATTTATGTCAAAGTGTAAATAGTAGTGGATATATAATTCACCCCCCCCCCCCTCTTAGTATCTCACTTCCCATATTATATTTCCAACAAGTTGCATGGGCTTGGTGGGATATTATCGTAGGTTTGTTAAGGACTTCTCTCTAGAGTTGCATATCATATTACTTCTCTTCAAAGGAAAGGGAAGAAGCATGTTTGGATAGAGAAGTGTGAAGAGGCTTTTCAAAACCTAAAAGAGTGTTTGACTAGTACACCTATTCTAGAAATACCTGACCCAATGGATCATTTTAGGTATGTGTTGATGCTCCTTTGGAAGGTCTTGGAGAAGTCCTTTTGTAGGAAGGATGTGTGATTTCTTATGAATCTTCCAAACTCAAGGATAATGAATTGAACTATCCTAAATATGATCTTAAGTTAGTGGAAGTGGTTCATGCATTATTCTAATGGAGACATTTTCTATTGGGACTTTGATTTGAGCTTCATAGTGATCACCGTAGTTTATAGTATATCTTTACCCAACCTAATCTTAATATTAGGAAGAGGAAATAGATGGATTTTCTCTATCAATATGACTTTGAGGTCTAGTACATCTAGGGTAAGGAAACCATGGTAGCTGACACTTTGAGTCATAGGCAACATGAGATTTCAACATTGACTCTTGGTGTATATTTGTGAAGTTTTATACTCTTGGCACTTCCTACAAATACTTGGTACAAGGAAGTGAGTGCTAAGATTGATTAGGGAGGTTCTTGGATGGAAATTTTTTAGGTTATGTTTTAGAGTCAAATAGCCTTTTGATTTATATGAGCTAGATATATGTACCTCCACCAGATGATTTTCATACCTTAATTTTCTCTCAGGCTCATCGTGCACCTTACTCGGCACATCTAGGTGTCAAGAAGATGCATGTGGACCTTCATCAACTATATTATTGGTCTGGTATGGAACATGACATTTCTGATTTTGTTGAAGAATGTCTATAGTGTCACAGGGTTAAGGTAGACCATTAGCATCTAGAAAATATTTTGTAACTTAATCTCGTTCCATCAATTTTTCTTAGGTCTAGATGTATAAAACAAACTTTACACTCTTCAACAAATAAGATCTAATAACCAATAGCTACTTGGTCATTACTGATTGCATAACATAAACATATAACAGTGCAGTCCACTTATCCAATAGCATCTAACTTGTAAAACATGGAAATGTTCAAACCAAAACATTCACACAAGTATCAACACCAGGATTTATAGTGGAAACCCAATTTGGGAAAAACCACTTTGTAACATGTTATTATTATGTTCACTCTTCTGAAGTGAGCTCGGTGAAAAGCCAACCCTATCAAAGGTTACAAACACACTATCAGGTGTGACCCGGTTAAAGGATTTAAACCACTTTGTTAAAAGTGCACCTTATTATAGGCCTTACGTACACTCCATTAGAATGCAACCTTTTTCAAAGGATTTATACCTATGACTATTAGGTCAACCTCTGTTAAAAGGATTTTGACTATTACAATGGTTAGAAAGTAGTAGTAATATTGATCTGAAAAACATACAACTCACTTTGCAAATATCAGATCCAATTCTATACACATATGTTGGCTTACTGACTGTGAACCTTTACCATCTCCATCACTGATCTTCTTGGAACTCTCTTCAAGCAATCACAACACTTCTCCTTCAACCTTCTCTACTTAGATAGTCAATAACATCAACAATACTTCCAGCATCCACCTCTCTTACAACCTCTAGCTTAGGTTTCCTTAATACTTCCTCTGTTAGGTCAATACATCTTTTTCCACTTAATCTCCTTTGTAGATCTTAGGGTTGGGTCAGAATCATAGAATCCATCCTACATTATGTTCTTGAGCTATCCTTCTAGAAATATCTCAAATCTCTTAATAGATTTACAATAAAACATTTTACAGTGCATTAAATAATTTCATACAATCAATAAATAAAGTTAACACATTTTACATAATCCAAGAATTCAATGATGTCGGATAGAAATCTGAATTCTTCCTCAAATGCAAAATACTGACGCTCGGTCAATACTATGTTCAACTTCTCGATCTTCACTAGAAAGCTTGGTCACCACATAAACTGTTTCCTCAGCTAATACTGTCTTCCTCGGCAAGTAACTAGTGTTCGGTCAACACTAAATTTACTCAGCATATACTAGCTCGGTCGACCCTAACAACACTCGGCTTACACTAGATTTCTTCACTTTTTCTTAGTTAAGCCTACCAGTTTAGTCTTCATTCTTACTTAGATAAACAATACATTGTCTTATCATTGTGCCACATAATCAACTACTCATTGAAGTATCAAGATAAATCAACCCTTCCTTAGGTGATATTGTTACCAACCTTGCCTTATCCCTTAGCAACAATCAAATAGATATAGTACTTTCTTAAATAGAAATAATCTTAACAGTTAAGGTTTGACATCAATGACAATACAACAATTGCTTCAATTACAGTTTCCAACAATCTCCCTCTTTGGCATTGATGGAAACACCATATGAATATCACATGAATTACCAATGAAACCAAAACCTTATCTATCCATTACAAATATTAATAATATCCCTAGCTTCATTCTGATAGAGAATCAATTAGCCATGCTTGACCATCCATTGAATTTCTCCTTCTGTCTTGATCTTCCATGAAAAATTTCCGTTCTATGTATTCATTTTTTATCATCTCCCTCTTTGACAAAAAATGCCAAAGCAGCAACAAAAACATACATCCTACAGATGTAGATATCATCCTTTTAGTTTAGTAATAGTATTTCTCCCTCTGTCATCTTTGCTTATGACTGACTCTTGGCTTTGTTGTGCTTTTCACAACTCTAGGTTTCTCCTAAAGTGTGACCTTTCTCTGCATCAATTTGTTAAATATTCTTTGCAACACATTGATACAGTGCTCCTAGCTTGACTAGGCAGCCTCAGTTAGTGGAAGGACTCCTAATTGACTTCTCAAGTATTCATGAGATTCTTTAGGTAAAGCCTTAGTGAATACATCTGCTAGTTGTTCCTTTGTATTCACATATTCCATGCGGACCTCTTTATCTTGTACCAGTTCTCTCAAGTAATGATACTTGATGGCTATGTGTTTGGTCTTTGTATGCATTACTGGATTCTTAGAGATGTTGATAGCACTTGTATTGTCATAAAAAATGACAACTGGCTCATTGATTTCTTCTTTCATGCCTACCAATAATTGCTTTATCCATATCAAATTTGAATAGTTCATAGCTGCAGCCACATACTTAGCTTCAGCAGTAGATTGGGAAATGCAATTTTATTTCTTGCTTGTCCAGGAAACTAATATCTATCCAAGAAAGAAAGCTCCACCACTAGTACTCTTTATGTCATCTACATTTCCTACCTAATCAACATCTGTATACACTCTCAATTCAAACTTTTCATGCTTCTTGTAGTACAATCCATAGTCAACAATACCCTTCAAATATCTCATGATTCTTTGAACCGCCATCATGTGAGTTTCTTTAGGATTGGTAGAGAATCTTGCCACAATCCCAACTACTAATGCAATATATGGTCTGCTATGTATAACATACTATAGCTTTCTGATCATAGATCTATACATAGTCTGGTTAACTTCTATAGCATCATCATTTTTAGACAACTTATGTCCAGTAGCCATGGGAGTACTTACTGGCCTTGAATCCTCCATACCAAAGGTTTTCAATATCTCATGAACATATTTAGACTAGGTGATGAAAATTCCTTTCTCCATCTAATATACTTGCAAACCAACAAAAAAATTGATCTCCCCAAACATACTCATTTCAAATTCATTTTGCATTTCATTTGAAAATTTCTTACACAAGGCATCTTGTCCACCAAATATAATATCATCTACAAAGATTTTAGCTAACAAGATTCCTTTACCTTCTTCATCTTTCATGTACAGATTTCTTGTGTCATTTTTCCTTGAGAATCCAATTTGTATTAGGTAGTTGTGCAATCTCTCATACCATGCTCTGGGAACTTGCTTTAGTCCATATAGTGCTTTATTCAGTTTGCAAACAATGTGTCTTATGTTTGGATCAACAAATCCTTCTAGCTGTTCAATATACACTTCTTCTAATATACCATTTAAAAATGTAGACTTAACATCCATTTGGTATAACTTGTAATCTTTATAAGTAGCATATGCAAGAAGAGTTCTTACTCCTTCCAATCTTTCTACAGGGGAAAATGTCTCCCCATAATCTATTCCTTCTTCTTGTGTGTAGCCTTTGCATACCAGCCTAGTTTTGTTTCTTGTGATATGACCATGCTCATTTAGCTTATTTTGAAATACCCACTTTGTCCCAATGACATTCTTATTTTTTGGTCTCAGCACCAGAGTCCAGGTATCATTCTTCTCTATCTGGTCTATCTCTTCATTCATTGCTTCTATCCAATCTTCATTTTCTAATGCCTCCTTTATTGTCTTGGGCTCAAACTCACATAGTAAACATGTTAGATCTCTTGCCTTGCTTATGGTTTGAATTCCAGTATCTTTATCTCCAATAATCTATTCAGGTTTGTGATGTCTCCTTGCATATTGTGCTAGAATAGGTTCTACTCTCCTTTCATCTTGCTCATCAGGCTCACCAACAAGATTGTCAAATTCAGCTTCTGAATGCTCGGCAACCTCTTCCTAATACTCAACAGCTTCCCCCTATCACTCAACATGTTCTTCTTCTCTCTCGACATTGTTATCCTGATGCTCGGCATTGCTTACCTGAGACTCAGCATTAGGTGTAGGTCTTTCACTTGCCTCTTCTTCCTCTATATACAAAAAAGATTTGTAATCTTCTGGTTCTCTTTTACTGTCAACTTCATTTTTCTCTACATACTCATCAACTTTGACATTCACACTTTCCACAATTTTATTAGTGTTAGAGTTCAAACACTTATAAGCTTTAATTTTTGTGGAATAGCCTAGGAATATACCCTCATTTCTTTTAGCA
Organism: Chamaecyparis obtusa; assembly: GCA_027943335.1. Lineage (NCBI taxonomy): Eukaryota > Viridiplantae > Streptophyta > Pinopsida > Cupressales > Cupressaceae > Chamaecyparis > Chamaecyparis obtusa. Next base: position 197,529 of record BSBK01003781.1, read on the forward strand.
TCAAATTTTTCATTTCTACTATCCTTTAATATGTAGCACTTACTTCCAAAAATTCTAAAGTACTTTACATTCGGTGCATACCCATGCCATAATTCATAAGGTGTCAAATTTGTACCTTTTTTGATCTGTACTCACAGCTTCTTTCCAATAATTTTGTGCAACATTCTTTTCAATCATTAATGTCCTTGCATATTCCAAGATAGATCTATTCCTTCTCTCTGCTATACCATTCTGTGGAGGAGTTCTAAGTGCAGACATCTATCTTTTGATCCCTCTATCATTGCAAAATAGATTAAATTCATTGGATATAAATTCTCCACCTCGTTCATATCTCAAACACTTCAGGTTCCTACCTATCTCTTTTTCAACCTTAGCCACATACCACTTAAAAAATTAAAAAGCATCATATTTTTCTTTTAAGAACATTACATGCATCATTTTGGTATAATCATCAACAAACAGGATAAAATATCTAGCACCACAATAGCTTTGTACACTCATCAATCCACAAAGGTCAGTATGAACCAAATCTAAGATATTCTCAAAAGTAAAAAATTTTCTCTTCAAACTAGACTTTGTCATCTTACCCAACTAACATTCTTTGCACATTACATTCTCAGGTTTCTTCAATCTCGGTAGACCTCTCACTTTCTTTTTCTTACTAATTTCTACTACATTATCAAAGTTAACATGACATAGCCACTTATGCCATAACCAAATATCATCAATTTGTGCAATCATACATGTTTCTTCAAATGGGTCTAGATAGAACAAATTACCTCTTGTCTGTTCTCCACTTTCAATTAGTTCACCAGTGGCATCAAATATTTTGGCCTTTCTATGATGAAATTCCACTCGGTAGCCAGTGCTATTAAGCTATGCAACACTCAATAGATTATAGTTAAGACCCTCAACCCAATAAGCATTTTCACAAGTGATCTTATCAGTCAGCTTAATCAATCCTTTTCCTCTAACAGGACATGGTGCATCATTACCAAATTTCACACTCCTATCTTTATAATGATCGAAGGTATCAAACTTACTCTTATCTCCAGTCATATGATGTGAACAACCACTGTCAATAATCTATTTATCATTTTTGTTCACATAAGATATCAATACAGTTTTCTCATCCTCATCAGATTCATCTTTCATTGCAAAATAGACAACCTCAATTTCAAAATCATCACTATCAGTGTCAATCTCTTCTTCGGCAATATAACAGGACTTCTTACCTTTTCCTTTGTAGTCCTTGTATCTTCAGTAACCTCTATCTTCTCTTTTGTCTTTATGCTTGCTGTCTCTTTCTTCATCCTTATTATCCCTGTCAGGACATCTAGCAACTATATGACCAACTTTATTAAATGAAAAACATATAATAGGGAGTTTACCTTTGTACCTTCCTTTTCCCCTTTTCAGTCTTCTAGCCATAAGAGCTTCTAGATCCTCAAGTTCTTCATCAGATGTGTCACTGTCACTTTCACTTTCACTGATGAATCTTTCTTTTTCCTTCTTTGACTTACTCAAAACCATTTGTGACTTAAAAGAAGTTTCAATATTACCAACAGTGAAGTTATCATAGTTAGAAAGTTCAAAAGTAGTAAGCTTACCAACCAAACTTTCCAAAGTAAGAGCATTAGTAGAGTTACATCTAGATTCCTGAATTGCAGAAATTTTGATTGCATAGATAGGACGCAGAGTTTTCAATACTTTTCCTATTACAGTTTCATCCTCAATAGTTCCATTTGCTCCTCTAATAGCATTTACAACTTCTTTTATTCTACCACAATATTGTGCAATATGCCTTCTTGCATTCTTATTTCATCAAATTTACCTCTTAGGCTCTCAGATTTTTCTCTCAACACATTTATGTCACCGCCATAAATGTTTGCAAGGGTGTCCCACATTTTCTTTGCATTACTGCAGTCTTTGATGTCTTCAAATTCTGGATAACTTAGGGTAGATGCAATTTCCAACATCGCTTGGTTGTGCTCTTGTTTAGCTTTCATTTCCTCAGCAGTCAGAGGTGCAATAGGTGTGACATAGTCATGTTCAATATTATACTTTGTAGAATCACCAATACTGGCCAGATGCAACTTCATCAAGCTTTTCCATGTAGGTAAGTTCTCCTTATTTAGCTTTGGTACCTCCTTCTTATACATCCTGATCATTTGCTTCAAGTACCTTCAAACTTGTTCTCTATAAGCACCAAAAGTTCTAATACCAATTGTTAATATGATTTAGAACAATAGAGAGGGGGGGTGAATCAGTTGTTCTCGAGTCTAGATGTATAAAATAAACTTTACACTCTTCAACGAATCAGATCTAATAACCAACTGCTACTCAGTCATTACTGATTACATAACAACAACATATAATAGTGCAGTCCACTTATCCAATAGCATCTAACTTGTAAAACATAGTAATGTTCAAACCAAAACATTCACACAAGTATCAACACCAGGATTTATA
>BSBK01003782.1:0-69196 GCA_027943335.1 Chamaecyparis obtusa
ATATTCACTTGTATGTTATTTACGAAAGATATAATCACTTGTATGTTATTTAAGGAATATATATTCACTTACATGTTATTTAGGAAAGATATATGCATTTGCATGTTATTTAAAGAAGATATATTTACTTGCATGTTATTTAGGAAAGATATATTTACTTGCATGTTATTTAAGGAAGATATATTCAATTGCATGTTATTTAGGAAAGATATATTCACTTGCATGTTATTTAGGAAAGATATATTTAGTTACATGTTATTTAAGGAAAATATATTCAGTTGTATATTATTTAAGGAAGCTATATTGACTTATATGTTATTTAAAGAAGATATATTTAGTTGCATGTTATTTAAGAAAGATATATTCACTTGCATGTTATTTAAGAAATATATATTATTTGCATTTATTTAAGAAAGATATATTATTTGCATTTAGCGACAATCTATATTTATAAATTATATTTTAGAAAAAAAAATTAAAATTAAAGTTTAAAAAAAATCTTTTAAAATCTGCATACAATGGTATTCTATATTTAGAAATTCTATTTTTGGAAAAAATAAATTTAAAAAATATTAAAAAAATTCAAGCACAAGAATTTTTTTTAGAAAAAATAAAAATAACAATAACAATGATATATAATTAAATATTATTTGATGGGAATTTAATGTTGATGTGTTTATTATTAGAGTTTTTGGTTGTGTTTAGTTGTCGATATGGGTTAGCATTAAGTTGGCTTTTAGAAATTATTATTAGAGGCTTGGGGTTTACCTTTTTACCGTGGCATAGATGTTTATAGTATTTGTAATGTGATAATGGTTTTGATCATTTTACCCAACCTTTTTTGATTTTAAGCTCCTTACCTTGTGAACTCTTTGACAGAGTATGTTTTTATGATGTTATGGTTTGAGAACTAGTATGGATTTTGTGATGTGATGGTTTGAGGACTAGTGTGTAATTATAAGTTTATGGTTTGAGGACCAACATGTGCTCCATGTATCTTTTATGGAACAGAATTTGATTATCATATCTTTATGTGATTTATGAAATATATTGTGATTATGAGCCTATGTAGATTATCTAGGTGTATAGGTGGGAGTGGCTTGCAATAAGCGTTGGGACCCACAAGTGGCTTCCAAGATCACTTATTGTAAGTAACTTAATAAAGTGATAACATGATACATTAAATGAGATGATCCTTCTTGCAGATGTACTTCTTGTTCATCATTCTTGGAAACTTTCTCTTATCTTTCTTATGTTTTACTGTGTATCATTGTACCAATTGTGATGTCTTGGAATATTGTATTGTATTTTGTATTTGGTTATTATTGCATAACATGTGATTTGTGCAGTGGATGTTGGTTGTTCTGTACATACCTTATGGTATCAGTTGTATCTAGGGTTTTATTTATGAGATGATGTACTTGTTATTCATTTGTGTTATGTGGTCAGATGGTATATATTGTTTATTCTACTTAGTAGATTCATTAGCTTACATGTAATTATACGTCATGGAACCCTCAAGATTTGTAATTTGTAAATGAGTTACATTTATGTACATGTATTATCTTATGTTATATTGCTTAACTGTATTGTTATTCATTATTGATTATAAACTATTAAGAAAAAAATTATTTTGTAAACTTAGTAACATGTTTTAGGTAATCTCTCCTAGGTCCTTGGTGGGTCATTACAAATACCCTTACACATATTGGTAACATAAAAAAATTTAATTGGCCATAAGTCAAAAAGTCCTTGATAAACTGAGTTACTCACCTCTTTAGCCTCAATCATTTCCTCTCGAGGCATTGGTTTAGGGACTACCATGGTGATGTGATTTTTTTGATCTTGAATGAGATGAGCACGTAGTTGATAGTATAAAAAGGTGAGATAGTCATAATTGCATGAGGATTTTTCCTATATAGCTACAACTTATTCATTTGATTAGTGTTATATGAAGTGTTTTCATGGGTTTTCATGTCACAATATCAAAACAAGTGAGGTGGTTATCTCAAAATAGATTAAATGTACCTATGTGATGGGAGAGTGACATAGATGGTGGGCCTCCCTTAGATGCTTATATATTTTTGTATCTACCAATGAAATAAATCATTCAAGGGGTTGGATGTGCTTAGACAAATGAAGAAAACCCAAGTGTCTTTGAGTGACAACTTTATGATGGCCTATTATGTACAGTTAGTTGTGCTTATTTTTTTCAAAAGTAATTTCTATAATGAAAAAAGATACGCACCACATTAAGAATTTGGGTCACCACAAGGAAAAAAATAGCCAAGTTTTTCATAATGTTGAATAAATCAATGTCTAATAGATCTTCTCTATATAAAAATTAATGAATCTTAGAGTTTTATCAATGGAACTTTTTTCAACCACAACAATTTCAAAGGGATAAATGACATTAATTTTAATGGAAAGAAACTCTCTAGAAACCTAATTATAGGATTCTTAAAATAGAGCACTTGTAGAAATAAATCATGATCCTTGGGATTATATTTTTCATCTTGAGATAGAAGGTGGTTTTAATATAGTGTTTGAAATATGAACTTTATTGTCTTTTTACAATACTTATTTATTATTATTAGATTATTTGGAGATCTTTGGAGCTTTTTCATCATTTCTTCCCTTATGGTGATCTTTTTTCATCATCTCTTCTCCTATGAGGAGCCCTTTTCATTTTATTCTTTGATTGCCCATCAAGGTCTTTTCTTCCTTATGGTGAGTTTAATCAAGCTTCTTAAATGTTTTATGGCTCTAAAGATAAAAGGAGGGCTACCTTTGTAGACTTAATGCCCCCTAAAAACCCTCATGGGGTCTTCAAGTTAGTTTGGACATTAAACATAAACTTCTATGCCACCTAACATGCTTCTATGACTTGTGATCATAAAAGGTCCTCAAATTATCTTATTTTCATTCTCTATAACTTGAGCTAGAATTGGGAAATAACTACAATCAATAAGTCATGGTGAGGTTACATTTATAGGAGGTAACATTCTCCATTCATGAGCTATTAGGTAGCGATAATGGCCTCCTATTATAGTTGGGTGTGGATGACAATTATTGGGACCATATTCTTAAAGACCAAAATATTAACCTTAGTTTGAATAATACCAACCGAAGTGATATGAGAGATATTTTGAAAACTTGTGCACTTTGAAATTCTACAATCTATTTTGGCAAATCCATTTGGGGATTTTCCATGAGGAGCAATGCTCTAAATATATAGATCAACCTTTAGATGTTAACTTTGATCATGAATTTGAACAAAAAAATTTATTTCATTTTTGCTTTTATTTCTCTTTCCATCACGACTTATGTTTCTCTTTATATCATATATCATGGCTTTATTTGATCCAGAGTATAAATATATAAAAATTATTTAACGTGAATCAACTTAACTATTTTAGCTTACTTAATGCCTAAATTTTTTACTTGTTAACCTATGCCTTTTACTTGACATAGCCAATACCCATAGCAACTAGCATAGAAATAGATTATAGCGAATGTGATTAAAAAAATAATAGAAAAACATGCTGATAAAAGATTTAAGAGTGCACAAATTTGACAAGTAAAAATTGAAAAACTGTAGCAGCTTGTGATAAAAATAAAGAGGATCAAACATTCAATAAGTAGAAAGTGTACTATTTTCTCTAATAAGGCTCTGATTATTAGCAAAAGATTATAGATTTGCATTGGTCTATAAGTACTTCAATCAAACAACGAAAGACATCTAAATAAAAAAAATACTTTATCAAATAAAATAATTACATATTTAAAAAGAGAACTATTTTATATGCATCTATGATAATCATAAATATTTGAAAATAAAAAATCATATTGACCTTTGTATTTGTGATGAAATTATTAGAAAGAAATATAAGATCAAAATAAAAATTTGTTGTAAGTTCAAATTACACTACAGACATTCTTATTAGGTCAAATAATAGTCTATAAATAAATAAATAAATCTAAATAATTTACACTTAAATATAAAAAATAATTAGATCAAATAATAGTCAATAAATAGATAAATAAATAAATCTTAATCATTTACACTTACATATCAAAAATAAAAAACAAAAATTTAAATATCTCACACTTTATCTTAGATTTAGGGAAAAACATCATTTATATGTTTAATGATTATATTGATTAATTATAAAAAAATAAAAGTTAAATTTTCCTTATAAGACAACTATATTTCGAGCTACAACTTTAAATCTATCTATATTAGCTGTCCACCAAGCTTTAAGATGAATAACTTACAAGACATTTTTGTATAACTGCCAATTATTCCAGAAGTTCCAATAATTGGTAAAAGGCCTCCCAAACTCTTCCTCTTTTGCCCCACACTACCTTTTCTGTTTTCGCTCCAACTTTTGGGCCCGCTTTCCTTTCTGTATAGGATATACTTACCACTTTCCTCTCCTTGTCAGCTTCATCCTCAAACTCCCTATAAATAAAAAAGGCATCTAAATCTCTCACATATGGAATCCGGTCTTTTTCATCCCACGCGTTCCCCCCTTTTTCCATCTCCGTGACTGCAAGATCGGGAAAGTCCACCAAACGGATCACGCTACCTTCTATCCGGATGTACCTTGGACATTCCTACAAATCGTATTGTTTGCAAATCATTCAGTCCTAAACATTTACATAATAATCGGAGAAAAACTCATGAATTCGTAAACAAATTTAATATACCTTCCCCTTTATAGACTGAATACAAGGTTTCACAGCTGATATGTTGTCGCAGCTGAGGTCTAGCCTTTCCAGTCGTTCCACATTCTCCAAACTCTGTATACCTGCCACCCTCCACTTGCTCCTTACCATCAGTGTCTCCAATGACTTGGCGTGTTCCAAACCTTGTATTTTCTCTACTTTGGGGCAATCCCACATTTCAAACATTCTCAGCGATGCCAAGTCTGCCAAGCTTTGGAGTTCTTCTATCTGCGGACAGCTCCATATGAACAATCTCTCAAGCTTTATGAGACCACCAATACACCTGATGATCTTCAGGAACTTGCAAGACCCTATATATAGAAGTTTGAGCGACACTGGTAGCGTCACTATCTCCACTAAGTGCTGGCTATGAGTCAGACTGAAAGTTTCGAGGTGTATCAAATTGCAAAGAGCAACAGGTAGTGACGATAACATTTTACAACCTATTAGTGTTAGCTCTTTCAGGTGTATCAGCTGACTGAAAGAATCAGGCAACATGCTCAACTGCTTGCACCGAAAAAGCTCTATTTTCCTCAAGCTTGTGAAATTGCCAAAATCAACAGATAGTGAAGATAGCATTTGACAATCTGCTAAGCCTAGAAATTCTAGACGTATCAGCTGATTAAAATAATCGGGCAACATGCTCAACTGGCAGCCCCGCATATCTAGAATTCTTAAGCTTGTTAAATTGCCAAAACCAGCAGGTAGTGAAGCTAGCTTATCACAGCATGCTAAATTTAAATCTTCAAGGTGTATCAGCTGACTGAAAGAATCAGGCAACATGCTCAACTGCTCGCACCGTTTAAGATTTATTTTCCTCAAGCTTGAGAAATTGCCAAGATCTGTGCGTAGTGAAGATAACATTGTACAACCTTCTAAATCTAATATTTCCAGATGTATCAGCTGACTGAAAGAATCTGGCAAACTGCCCAACTGGCTGCATGACTTCAGTTTTATATTTCTTAAATTTATTAAATTGCCAAAACAAGCAGGTAGCAAAGATAGCACTGGAGAGGATAATTCCAAACACTCGAGTGAGTGGACGCCACAGAACTCTTCTGACAAACTGCTACAACCAAATTCAGCGACAAGCCTTCTTAGATCTTGAAGAAGTCCTATTGAGCTTGGAAGCCGTTGCAAGTTTTCACACTCTTCTAAAATAAGCTCTATCAATTGTAATGGAGGCTGTAGACAACCATTATTATATTGTATTCAATTCAGAAAAACATTAAATAAAAAAAAAAGTTTTGAAATACTCTTCTCGAACAATGAAAGCGAAATACTTACATCTGCATTGTCCTGCCACAATTCTTCCAAAAATTCAGCGGAACGAAGCTCTAGAACCCTTAGATTTTTTAATATAAGCCATGATGGAAGATTTTGTAGGGGAAAACCTTCCCAGCGAAGCCATACAAGGTCTTCTGTCAATGATGCAAATTCTTCCGTAAACTCATTTCTTTTCACAGAAAGAATTTGTAGTTTACTCGAGAATCTAGGGCGTTTAGACGGTCTCCTTGAGTTTCCCATTAACCGATGCGTATACTCTTTGAATGCCACAAACGCATCTGCAGGTTTTATCCCTCGAATCTGCTTCCTTAGCTGAGTTAAAAAATCAGACATATGGAGTGTTTCAAATTCAATCAAAATCACAGAAAACAGAGGCCGACAAAAAGACGAACTAGTGTTTAAAACTCCGTGATTAAAGAAAACAGGCAATATATATAAGAAATCAGTCCTCTAATTACTCACATCTAACAAATAAACACATAATGGGAGATCCAACATTAGTCTCACCGTTGAATGATTCTTCATGTCATCGATCTGCTGAGGACACCAAAGCCGATATGGTGACTGTCTACTTGCAATCTCTCTTCCCATATCCCTCAGGTGATCGTGCATCCTTATTACTATTATATCTTCATATTTAATATTTTCATATCTTAACAATGTCCTGTCCTCGACCAGCTCCACAAGACATTTATTCACAAGTGTTTCAAAACCTTGCAGACAACTCCATCCCGATCCATCCCACGCTGCTATAGCCGTGCTCTTCTCTTCTCCAAGGAAAAAACAAGCTGCATCTAAGAACATCTTTTGATCTTCTTCATCCAGAGCATCGTAGCTAATCTCTAATATTTGTCTGATTTCGCGAGGCAAGATTCTTTTGATTTTATGTAATTGAGATTTCCAGTAATCTTTGGACTTTTTGCCATACAAATGTGCACCCAATACTTTGAGGGAGAGAGGCAAACCATTGCAAGCCCTTAAAAATTCTTCAACCAGAGTTTCAAAATCAGCAGGTGGAGAGGGTTGCGAAAAAGCATGCCAGCAGAACAGCTGCTTGGCATGTGGATTGGCAAGTGCAGGCATGTGATAAATGCAGTCCAGGCCCCATGATTGGAGGACGCCCAATTCCCGGGAGGTAACAATGACCATACTCTGGGATCCAAGGTTGTCCTTTCTTGGGATCCAAGGTTGTCAGCTGCTCAAGCGATTTGCAAGAACGACCTTAACCCAAAACAAAAATCAAAACAGAACAGACTAATATTATGTCTTAATTCTTAAGTGCTAATGCCACAGAGAGTAGAAATAGAGAAAATAGATGTAACACTTGGGTGAGATAGAATAAATAGAGAAAATAATACATACTCATTATTGCTGCCCAGGAAGCCAGATTTGAATGAACTCTCGCAGAGTGCCTTTTTCCACACATTAAGCTTTTCCTCTGTGTATCTGCCCTTCCTTTTATGATCTGAAAATGCATGGACATATATTCCTTTCTCTTGCTCAATATATCTGAGATCAGAGGATTCAACATTATAGAAAATGGGAATTATTTTTGCACCAGTTTTTAACATGAAAGTTAGCTCAGCTAAGCACCATGGGGATTCGGCATAGTTAGGGGGAAAAATGGCGATGTGAAGGGTAGCAGTAGTCATGGCGTGTTGTATCTCTGCTGGAATTGAATCACCCGCCTCAAGGGCTTCCTTATCTAGAAAAACATGAAATCCCTGGGACTGAAGTTGAGCGTAGATGGCAGTGGCTAATGTATGTTTCACATCGCATCTACGATGATTAATAAAGATGTCCCAGGGCTCTCCAGATTTAGATGCAGATTCAGGTGCTAGCCCATCGAAGGCGAATTCTGGTTGAGTTTGATTTTGGGTGGCTGTGGAAACTGAGGAAGAGGAAGCCATGACATCCATTGAACGGAAGAAAGAAAGAGGGTTTCTGATTTAGGACAAATGAAGGATTTCGAGGCAAAAGCAAATGATAAGTAAAAACATACATTCATTCATTTATGTAGAATGGTGTGTACAAAACCACAATTATTAACGCCTGGAATCTTCTGTCGACTACGGCAAAAGAAGAATTTCGAGACGCGAAAATCTCATCGTTTTGTTCCTTTCACACTTTCTATAACTATTGACCCCTATTAAGTATCCAATGATATCGAGTTTTCATAAAACTGTGAAAGAAATTTGTAATTGAGAAAAATTGTATGTTAAGGTATTTTAAATGTAATAATCAATTTATAAGTAGTAAATTTTTTTTTTTAACTTATTATAAATTTTACATTATCATTGTTTTATATAATTATATTTTTAGTTCTTAAATTCTATTTTCATTTTCTTAAATTAGATCTGTAGGTGTAGATTTTATCAAAGTTATTTCCATTTCAGTTTACTTAAATATTATAGGTTATAATAATTAAATAGTCAATAGTAATTTTAAATCTCAATTTCAAATTAGTATATATTAATATTAAATGACTCTTTTCAAGTTAGTGTATATTTATATTAAAATATTTTTAGGTCTAAATGTACTATCCTTGAAAAAATTGAAGGAACTCAAAATCAAAATTTTAATGCAATTTGCAATTCAATTTACCATTGGCAAATCATTTATAACTCAATTTATCATTTGCAGATTAAGTAGTTTCATAACATCACAAATCAATTTTTAAATCAGTTTCTATTAAATTTGTTGATATTTTAAAAATAGATAATTAGTCAATTTTATTTTATTTTTAAGAAAATTTGATTAGTGGGAATGAAGAATCATAATACTTTTTTTATTTTTTGTCTATAATGAAAATTAAAATTAGGACAAAGTTGTTATAATAATTTTTAAAATTGACTATGTAAAACCATCAATATTTCTTATCATACTAAATGATCTATTATCATCAGAATACAAAAGAATATAAAGAAAAGAAAGACAATAAAATTTGAAAGTTGATGTGTATAATTTCATGCCAGTTAAAATAGAGAAAACATAAAACAAAGAGAAATTTAATGTGCACAATTTCAGGCCAGTTAAATAAGAGAAAACATAAAATAGAGAGAAATTTAATGTGCACAATTTCAGGCCAGTTAAATAAAAGAAAACATAAAACAGAGAGCAAGCGTGGAATCCATTGAAGTGTGATTGGAAGTGAGCCTTCACTTGTAGATGTCTAAACATGCATATAAAGGGGCATTGGCTATGCTGCCGAGTAAATCCACTACATGCCATGCCCTTATCCCATCATCCACAACATCTGAGGTACACACTTTGCCCACTGACAACTTGTCAGCACAGTCTCAAAATGAATGACCCGCAACCGAGATGACAAGACAGGAGGCCATTCAATGAACAATATGAATATAATTTCAAAATAATATTAGACAAGTAAAAATATTCTTTTATTTTAAGTGAGTATTTTTATTAAGAATATATGAAGACTAATTTTGAGGTGTATAACAAAGAGATTGTTATACTAAATTGCAAAATTAATAAAAATTTCTAGAACTAATAAGTAATAGAGACATACATTAAATACTCAGTGAATTAGTCAATGAAACACTATATAATGTGTAGTAGGAAATTTGATTTACTTGATTAATGCTTCTCTATTTTTTTCGAAAGCTCAATCAAACCAATTGTTGATTGGTTGCAAAGTGGGTTTGTTTATATCTTCAAACAACAAATCACATCATATAATATATTTATTTAAGTTATATGTAATTTGATGTGATATTATTAAATTATCAATCATGAACATAAGTAGAACATTAATAGAGAGTTAATTATTTTATAAATTTTAATTAAAAATTATAATATATTAAAATGTAATTATTTAATAATGTGATCTCAAATTGCGTCATCTTGAAAATGCTCTCTATTATCTAGATGATAAACATTGATGCTAAAAGCCACACAGACAATAAAATTCAAAGCAACAAAGCTCATAAATTGTTGTCTTCATATACCAAATCCTTAAAAAATTGTTATCTTAACTTTGTGCATTAATTTATTTAGTTCTGGCATAATCTTTTATGGTTGATGATGAATCATAATGAGTGATTTGAAAAGTTGAGCAAAGAAATTTCACATAGTTAATTGTCACTATGAGTGATATGAAATGTTGAGTAAAAAAGTTCACATATTTGAAAACATCATAGGCTATACCTACAATGTATTATATTTATTATTTAATAATATTTTTATTTTACTTATAATGAACATAAGTTATATTCTTATTATATATCACATTTTCTAATAAAAACTATTAAATACAAATACAATTATTATAATTAAATTAATATAAAAATATAATAAATGTATAATATTATGCATTACTCTTCAAATTTTATTTTGATGAAAGGGAAAAAGTTACTTAGGTTCTTCAAAGGAATCTATTTGTTAAAAAATGAAGATAACTAAATTTAATATATATATTTAACTAAATTTATCAATTAAATTTACTATACAATAATTATATTTTTGAAAACTAAAAATATATTTATTTAATAATATGATCATAAATTATTAAAATATGTTTAAAAAATTAAAATACAAACATAACAATTATAATATATATTATTTTTTAAGTCAATTCTTATGGCTCCGAGAGCTGTGTTGAGAAAAATTAGAAAATGTCTGAAAGATTTTTTTATGGAAAGACAATCTGAATGATAAGCCTAAAATTCCTCTCATTTCATGGGATAAAATTTGTTTACCAAAGGAAACAAGGGGAGCTGGTCTACATAGTCTATTTGAAAGAAACATCAGCCTTGGTGCAAAATTATCATGGAAATTTTATGAAAATCCAAAAGCGCTATGGGCTAAGATAATCAAAATTAAGTATCTAGATTGTGACGATCTGGCTAGGATCTTCACAATGAGAAGCCCACCTTTAGGTTCTTCAGTGTGGAACTTCTTGGTTTCTCGCAGACAGGTTATTCTCCCATACCTATCATGGATGGTCAACTCAGGAAATAGGGTAAGTCTTTGGGATGACTCATGGAATAGGTTCCCTCCTATTTCTTCCTATTCAGGAATCCTACCAAACACTCGGTTAGGAAAAGGTCAACAACATACAAAAAATTTAACATTAATGACATAAAAATGGCATCTATGTTTAAAATTTGGAGATGATGTAAACTAATGAAATGTGTAAAAGTGGATGAAGTTTATGGCTATAATTTTTTTAATTTTTTTTGAACAAGAATTCACATAGTTTTTAAATTTTTTAAGTCCATTTTTTACTTGCTAAAAAATGCTGAAAAATGAGGGTCTTGTTCGCACCAAAAAAGTATATGCAAATAATCTCTTTTTCCTTTGATTTCAAAATATGTCATAGATAAAATGTATAGCTAGTGCAGAAAAGAAGAAAAATTAGTTTTCAATGTATATTTTCTCTGTTATAACTACTCAAAGTCGAACATACCTGAAATCGATAGTTTTCATCTCGCGTCAAATTTCCCCTATCAAATCTACACCATTCAGAAAATAAATTACACACTCTTGAAGATAACTCTCTCCTCTAGTGTTAAATGTAAATTTTCAATTTTTTTGATAAGCTTTACTATTTTTTTCTATTTTTGAAGCATCTTGTTCTCGAATGTTAAAATATCTACTTGTAGTATTTTGAAATTATAATATATTAGATCTAATTAAAATACAATAAAAATTATATGATGATAATCTTGACTCTGTGTTCTAAAAAAGGGTATTTTTATATTTGTAAAAAAATATCATTAAAAAGAGTAAGAGTTATTGAAACATCGCTTTTCTGAAATAATTTTATTTCTTTAGTAATTGTTATAAAACATGCATTTAATAGATATTTCCAATTGGAAAAGGTGAAGAACTTATCTAACTTAGCTAAAATGAATCTAGCTAGACCATATGTTTGACAAAAAATAATTTTAGTTAGAAATACTCAAATTCAGCTGTGCTGATAAGTTGTCTTGAAACGTGACACAGCTTTGTGCTTTTACCCCTCGAGAAAATTTGGGGGGTAAGGTTAAAGATTATATACATGTGAAGCAATTTGGAGGGGTAGCGAAAATAAGTTGGAAAGATTTATCCTCTCTAAATTTACCGCAAGATCAAAAGGATACTCTTCTAGGAATTCTTGATTAAAGAATGACAATAATTAATAAAGAAGAGGATAAACTAATATGGACTAAAGCAGGAAGTGGCAAATACTTAGTTAAAGAGGGATATTTTTCTATCACAGAGAACAACAAGGGCTCCCAGCATCACATTTATCACTTCTGTTAGCATTCAACAATTTTACCAAAGGCAGGATCCTTCCTATGGTTGGCTTTACAAAATAGAATTCTTACAAGTGATCGCCTATTTAGATTAGGAATTGTAGATAAATTCCATTGTGTCATGTGTGGTCAAGTGCAGGAAGATGTAAATCATTTGATGGTATCTTGTGATTTTGCACAACAAATCTGGTATTGGGTTTGTGGAAAGTTGAGTTGGCATGGCCCTTTACCTCCCTTTCTCTCCCAAGTATTACAGAAGTGGCCCCTTTTGCATAAAGGTTCTTTTTTTGCAGTGATCTAGAGGGTTATTCCAGTAGTAGTTGTTTGGTGCATCTGGTGGGAGAGGAATAAGAGAGTTTTTTGAAAAGAAACAAATTCAGTAGATCAAGTATGTGTCATCTCAAAGAAGTCAATTTTAGAGATGGTAAACGCATACACACGTAGATCCAAATCCCTCTCTTCCACGTTCTCTTCTCAAGACAACATAATTTTAAATGAATGGCGTCAAATTACTATCCCTTTCAAGGGAGTTCTTGTGGTAAACAAGTCTAAATCAGAGGCCGGGAAAGATGTCAAGTGGGAGCCTCCAGATGATCAATTCATAAAATTAAATTTTGATGGGGCATCCAAGGGTAATCCAAGTATCTTAGGGGTAGGGTATGTGTTTCAAGGTCCTGGTATCTTTCATGGAGGGTGTAGCAAGATCCCAGAAGGCTCTAATAATATTGTAGAAATCAAAGCTCTCCAATTAGGGGTAGACTTGGCTATCAAATGGGGGATAATGAAGATTCATATTGAGGGTGATTCTCAGATTATTACTTCTGCTCTGGCATCAAAAAATTCTACAAGTTGGGAGATCCAATACATTCTAGCTAAGGTAATTAATCTCCTTTCTAAATTTGAAGAATTTAAAATTTCGCATTGTTACAAGGAAGCCAATGCAGTGGCTAACTAGCTAGCTAATAAAGGGGCCTCACTAGATCATGGGTCCTTGGAGTGGGGACATAAAGAGTTGTTACAAAACCTTATTAAGGATAATGCTTCTCTTAAGGATTCAAAGGAGTTGGAATTCATTTCACCTCATTAAAGCATTGGTGTGGGATGCATGGGGTTTGAGACAAGTCTCAAATTGTGTCTTTGGGTTTTGTGGTTGGGCTTTTGGATTTATTTGATCCCGGGGTTCCTCAATGTTCTTCCAAGGATGGGTGTTTCATGTTTATGTAAACTTTTATTGTACTTGCTAGAATAGGGGGTTTTCTTCCTGCTTCTTTCCCCCTTGAGCCTTTCTGAAGTAGTTTTAATACAAAGTATAATGGCTTTGCTATATATATATATATATATATATATATATATATATATATATATAGCAAAGCCATTATACTTTGTATTAAAACTGCTTCAGAAAGGCTCAAGGGGGAAAGAAGCAGGAAGAAAACCCCCTATATATATATATATATATATATATATATATATATATATATATATATATATATATATATATATATATATATATATATATATATATATATATATATATATATATATATATATATATAATTTTTTAAAATATATAAATTTTGATGTTTCTCATAAGTAAAATATAGAATATTAAAATTATCTATAAAGATAATATTATTAGAAATTTAAAATCATTTAAATGAAATAATATTTTTACCTATCTAATAAATTATTTCAAAACTATTTAGAAAGATAATATTAATTTTTTTAAAAAAATTACTCAAAAACATTTAGTTTAATAAAAAGAGTATTTTTACACAAACAACATTTTTAGATATTATAGTAAGTTATTTCATTATTTAGGGGAGGGAAAAAACATTAAGAATAGAGATTTTAAATGTATTTTTTGGAACATAATTTTATCATTTCTGAAAATAATATAGCCATTTTTCTTCGATTCGACCCATCTCTGCTACAAGTTAAAGTCTGTGCTGACAAACTGATAATGGACTACCGTGCGTACTTCTGAGAGTAGTACGAAGCAATGGGTGGATGATGGGGTAGAGGGCATAGCAAGGCATGAAAGGGAATTTTGCCAGCATAGCGTGGCATGGGAGGGAATAAGTGTTTTATCACACTAAAATGTCATAGTGTACAACTAATTTATGATGTTGGTAAGGTCATGATGATGACTATACCTAAATGGTAAGATATTGATATGATTTAATTATGTGCCATTATGGGGCAGCGGCTATGCAACCACAAAAATTGTGAACCACACAAAGGGGAAACACTTAGTTTTTTGTTTCAGAAGTTTGTAAAAAGCTATATAAACAAAATAGATTTTGTGGTTGGATAACCACTACCTCATTGTGGATTCAAAGACATGATGTTCAAGGTTGTCTTCATGATGCAGACAGCCATATGGCCTAACGCTATCCATTGCACCCACTTTTTGTACTAGTGAAAAAACAAGGAAATTTCACAACAATAAAGCGAAAAAGAAGTCACGATTCAATGTATTAACCCTAAAGAAAAAGATAACGATCAAGATCAGGATCGTGCCTTGCACAAATTTGATAAAATGGGTGAAACCTTCTATGAAAAAGAAAAAAAGTGTTACAAATAATAATTTAAAAGAAAATGATAAACTTTGTATGATTATTCACATATTTTATGAACATAAGGTGAAAATTCTATACTTATTTTTTAAAATTTATTTTAATTAAATGTTTTTTATAAGTATTATTTAATATAATGATTTGTACAAGTGTTTTATTTTAATATAAAATATTAGACAAGTTATTTAGTCTTTTAAGTTATATATAAAAAGATAAAGTATTAGTTATGTTTTAATATTATAATAATAGAAAAATTAGAGTGTTGTCTCTTAAAAATAATCAATTTGAAGGTGGAAAGATCATCAAAACTATAGTATCAATAAAACATTAACAAAAAACTAACATAAAAAAATATAACATGTCTTGCAGTATATTGTAAGCTAGTAAAGTTTTAACCCTAGAACCAATAATCTAGTAAACTAGCAAAACTAAAAAGAGTCTTAACAAAAAACCCCTGAGAGTGCAACTAATAGTATTAAACAAGGATAAACTAAACATGACTAGAAGCCTTTATTTCACAACCAACTTAATGGAACACATGGGTACAATCCTTAGTTTGAAATTTGAATAGTTCCTTATAGTTCCCTTCATTCTCTACTTCTCTTCCCCATACCTTCTTTTGCATAAGGAATTATGAGGTCATGGAGTTGTGCATGACAGATAGACTAAACTTGGTGACACTAATTACCTTACTCTCTAACTGAAGAACCTTCTTTTTCAATATTTCCAACTCTCTTGCAGTGGGTTTGCACTCTATGTAGGTCCCTTCAACACTAGTCTTGTTTATTTCCTCCTCCTCGAGCATGTCATCAAGTGAGTGACATCCACCTGCTTGGTTTTGATGTTATCTGAGATGTGTGTAGAGATGTCATTCATGGATTTATCCAAAGTTTCCATCATTTCAATATCACTCCCTCCCCCTTCAACATCCTCACCCTCCTCCTTCCTTAGTTTTTCCAATCCCGTGTTCATCTTCTTCCTCCTCAAAATCATAATCTACCAACTATTTTATTTCACCTTTATTAGTCAAGCAACTCGCTAGTCTATTAGAATGTCTTGAGTTACTTTTATTTTTACTATTCTCTTCCCCAACATCATCCTCTTCTTCACTAATTACCTCATGAATGGTTAACTTGGGTTTCTTGGCCAAAGGGGAGGGTTTTTTGTTTTTTCTCTTACTCTAGCAGTTATGGAGGTGGTGGCTTTTCTTTCCATGTCACATAGTCAGTAGTGACCATAGTGGGTGTGGGGGTTTCTAGTGTACCAAGACAAGATATGATTTTTGTGGCACTTGGGTAGCAAATACATTTTTTTTACTAGGACTAGGTGTGTCAATTATTTTAGCAAGAAGTGGGGTACTCAACCCAGGGGCTTCTAGAAAAACATTTACCTTGCAAGGAAACAAGGATAAATAAACCTTGTATTTAATCTATAGGCCCTGATACAAATATATAGGTTTTTCCCTTAATTTTTAGTAGCATCTATAACCTCTCTGATCAAGCTTTCCAAATAATTTAGTAGGAAAAAAGGAAAGGAAATGAGATTGTGAAAACAAAAATGATTTAAAAGGGGCATGTTGTAAGGCCCACCCCGTTTCCACCTTTTCCTTGACAGTTTGATGTCGGAGGATTAAGGGGTGTTGTAGTATCTGGATGATTGGTAAATCCCTAATGGAATTGTACCTCAGAATAGACCTATATATTATACCTTCATATCAGGACCTATCAACTAAGCGTCGCTATGACAGAGGTGATATCTCTAGGTTATTAATTATGAAAGCGAATCTTGGATGCAGTATGTTACCCTGCAGATCATAGATCCAGCTAGACTATTAAGGTTCCATTGAGTACTTTTGTCGAAAGGATTTGATTCGAGAAGTCAAGATGTAAATGCCAAATTAGTTATGTGTTAAGTCTTAAGTTTATCTTGGATTTAATTAATAGTGATGTGATGATTCTAGTAACTCCTACGAGGAGGATGAGTAATGTTTTGATGATGTATCATATGATTATATCATAGTGATGTTTTGGTGATATTATTAGAACCCTGAACAAGGAATTGTTAGATCCTAGACTAATAAGATTATTCTGCATTTTGTTTTCCTAGATTAGGAAATTTAATCATACTTGTGATAAGAATTTTATAGGACCCGACTGTTATGGTTACCCCTTACCGATGTTGAACCATCGATTTATCTTAAATATTATGCTAAGGAAAATTGAGATACTTGGACTCATTCGATTTACTGTTATGTTATGATGGACATGTTAGACTATACATTTTGTTGACTCTGTATGTGGATCCATGATTAGTGGATTTGGATTTGATCATGTTAGACTTTATTATTATCTTCATGTTTTGAGAACCTGAAGATTATCTTATGATGATGATAGATTATGGATGATCTTGATTTCAATCGAACTATGAATTGAATTATGCAAATTAAATTATGAATTATATATGCAATTGAAGTATGAATTGAGTTATGCAAATTGAATTTATTTGATGTGATTATTGAATCCTATATGATTACATGCAGACAATTGAATTATGACATTTCATTCTATGTGATTGAATGTTCAAATTGAATTGTGTAAGATCATTATTTGTTGTGTGATATCATGTATGCAATTGAGTTATGAATAATGTGTGGATATTACATCTTATATGTTTATATGTGATGGTTTTCTTCCTTGAATTACTGATGTTGCATTAAGGTTTTGCAGGTGGAAGGACCATGGAAATATTCGGGGAAACCACATTGAATGCTTGTGCTATCAGTAAAGCCAAGGCCCCGTCTAATGAAGAGACCAGGGCCTCGTTGTGAAGTGTTTTATTTTGTAACCGTAATGTGAATGTATGTGTAGGGTTGTTAAGTGTTGTAATATGTTGGACATACCTTAATTGTGATGTTAATTATGTGAGTGTCACTTGACACTAGAGTTATTTGTTAACTAAGGTATGTCGTGTGATTGGAGTGCGAGAGCAAGTCCTAGAAGCTTCCTCGAGGGGGTATTCTAAGTGCATCCTCTTGTCTTAGGACCCCTAAGTGAAGTCATACCTTACATTTTCGTGCATAAACTGAACCATGGTTTTTGGAGGGTTAAATGGGACCCTAGGGGGTAGTTTCATGCATTTTTAGGTAGCCCATTCCTTGTACCCATAGGTTAGGGGTAATTTTAGCATGGGAGAAGCCATATTTTGACCTTTTGTCCCCTCCAATAGTGCCCATTTAATCTTGAACGAAATTGCAACTTGCATCATGGACCCAAAAGTACTTCCTAGGACCATCTTAATGAGGGTTGTGGAGAGTTGGTTTGGGGTCCCTTTTTAGTAGAACTTTTAGAGGGGTTTGGGTTGTTCACCCACTCTCTACCTTTAGAGACCACAAAAACTTGGAGAAGGAGAAAACTAGGGATAGAAGAAAGAGAAGGCTCAAAAATTCATCATTTTGCATTGGATCATAGGTTGGAGGATCTTGCCCTTCATTTCTCTCATTTTTGTTGTAGTAGTTGTATGTGTTGTGTATTTGTTCTTTGGCTCCCCATGGTTGGTCATGGAGGAGGCTTGCATTTCTTAATTGTTGTGTTTTAGCTCCCCATGGTTGGTCATGGTGAGAGCAAGCATGTATTGTGTTTTTCTTGTAATTGGATTTGGGGTTGTTTTACTCTTGGATTAACTCACCCATGGGAGGGAAGAGCAACCAAGAGGGGGTGTGGGAAATGGAGGCAACTCCATGTGTAGAGTCTCCTCCATGTGTGGGGAAGGATGAAGCTTGGGTGAGTGATTTTCCCCAAGTAACCTTGCATATAGCCCATGAGGCATTGGGGGTATAAGGAGGGAAGATTGGCCATGTGAGCCTTGTTATGATAATGTGCTTATTTGGGTCCATGTGTGGCCTTGTTTTGATATTGAGCATATTTGGGTCCATGTGTGGCCTTGTTTTCATGCAATGGTTGTCTCCATGGGTTGTCCACCCACACCCCACAAAAGGAATTCTTGGGATTTCTTAGTTTCACCCTTGAGGGAATTTGGGTTTGCAATTTATGTTATCTTGTGAGTGTTTTGTATTTGAGTGGTGTGTATCCCATTCGGTGTGGTTTCCCCAAGCTTGGGGGTGGCCTCATGAGAGGCCTAGGATGGGAGGTGAGCATCCCATGGCCTTCCTTCTTTGCCTTGTTTCTTGCAGATTTTTGGAAGCCTTGAAGACTCATTGTTGGAGCAATGTTCTTGTGGATATGTGAAGAAATCTTCTTGGTGTTGAAGCATCTTTTGTATTGTGAATAAAATCTCGTAGGGATATCTTGTGATATCCATGAGATCTTAGTAATTTGAAATGGAGTATTACTCTCCAACTCTTATATTGTATCAGGGATTATTGTGAAAGGTTGTGAGTATTTGTTGTAAATCTTGTGATAGTTTTAATTATGATATTGTAGAATCATGTTTTATGGTTACAAAGATTAATGAATAAAGTTGATTTCAATGAGTACATTGTAAGTTTTTCAAAGCATTGAGTAGTGATAGTAAATGTGGTTACTTGAAGTTTCTCTTTGAGATAGTAATGAGAAAATGAATTGTTATTCAAAAAAAAGTTATCAATACATTATAGTTATTGTATTGAGATCATTGTATTTATATGTTAATTGATTTGCAAACAAAGATTAAATGGCTATCCATTCTCTATCCTTGCAAACTTCAAAAGGATAGCCTGATATTGCATTGTTAAAGAAGCTATCAATTAGTTGTGTTTATTGATCTATTCTTAACATTAAATCCTTTTCCATTATAGACTATGTTATAATTAGATATAATGCTATGCCAACTTTAGCACATTTTATGTACCTAAACCAAGCAAGTATAAAATTATACCATGTAAAATGGAGAGAAAAATAAATTATCACATACAAATTTAAATGAAAGGGCAATTGGAAACCTACAAGTCTCTGGAATTTGTATGGGAAAATTTCCCATACAAATTCCTGCCACAGTCAATATTAAAACATTATATTTTTTTTTTCCACTTGTATTCAAACTCATATAAAATAATAACAATAAATACTTTGCCCCACACCTTCATTAATCTCCCAAAAAGTGGCACAGGAAAAAAAAAAAAAAAAAAAGAGTTCTGTCTTAGCATTAAATTGCTTGAGTTTTATTGGCCAATGCCCATTTCATCATGAGTACTTTGTTGCTATTTTATTGGTTGATGACCTTTCCTTGACCACACCTAGCCATCAATAAATTAAGGCCTGCAATGTTATTAATGCATTAACTATCCTATGTCTGGTTGTATCTTTTAATTTTAATTGTTTTATTGCCTTCCTATGCCCCTTGCGTGAGTACTTGGATTGCTTGGTATTTACTCCAAGACCTTATGGTCTTGTCTCCTCTCTTTT
This sequence comes from Chamaecyparis obtusa, assembly GCA_027943335.1. NCBI lineage: Eukaryota > Viridiplantae > Streptophyta > Pinopsida > Cupressales > Cupressaceae > Chamaecyparis > Chamaecyparis obtusa. The sequence goes on from BSBK01003782.1 coordinate 20,257, forward strand.
TCCTAGGAAATCTCATGGCTGACTTGGTAATAAATTGCATTTTAAAACCAGCAAATTATACTCCATCATCTCCCAACGTAAATCTAGGAGCTCCTTGTATGATGGGAAAGGTGGATCCCACCTTGCTTGTTGCATGTGATGTCTCCTTTGGAAACTCACGTAGGCTTGAGGCTTAGGAATATTGCATTTCCTTTAAATTTATTTTGAGACCTTTGATAAAGTTTTGACCTTGGTCATGTCACCCCACTTGGCAAGTGGCCTAGGGAATAAGGATGACATGATAGGTGATAGATGTAAGTGTTATAAGTAGGGTAGGTGTATAGAAAGAGTAGGTGTTTAAGTAGGATGTTTAGATTTATTAGTAGTTTAGTAATATTGTTAAGATAGTTTAGGGTGTTGTAAGTAAGTGTAAATAATTTAATTTAAGATGCTCGCCAATGTTAGTTAATAATAGTATTTTTTTTGTTATTAAATAAAATAAGTAATCCTTATTAATTGATTTTTGGTTGATTTAATATTAGTTATTGTTTCATATTTAATAGTTTATAGTTAATATTAATTATTGAATGATATTTACTAAATTATCATTAATATTAATTAATGAATAATATTTAATAATTTATAATTATTATTATCTAATAATTGGGTTATCTAATACAATTATAGTTTAGTAAATTAATTTATAGTGATTATTCAATTGTGATTTTAGGGTAATCACTATTTAGGTTTCCTATTAGATATCTTTATGCCCTAATAAATGTATTAAGTTGGTAACTAATATAATTAGTGCCACTTAATACTTTATTATATACTAACCATTATAACGATGTTTACGTGTATTGTTTATCAAACACAATAATAATTAGTACAAATCAACTTTGTAAAAGAAGAATATGTATATTCATTATGTGGACATTTAATGTTATAATGGGGCAGCGTTATGCTTCCTATGGATGAGCAAAATGGGCTAATCTTTAAAATAAAATGTAACCTAAATTCTCGAACATTGAATTGGTCTAGCCGATATGTTGGTTATTAAATATTCATTTGTTATAGTCACACGACAATTTATATGTTGAATCCTATGACCCAACATAGTATAACTTTGCCTTTAGTCTCATTCGTTCGATAACAATTTAGTTGAAATTAAATGAGGTACTCTCATAAACAACCTTTAACTATTAAACTTAAACTTATTTATCACCGTTTAAAAAAAAAATTGTTGGTTGTGTTTTGACCCAAAATTTTGGGCATTACACATGTGATAGAAACAATAAACCTTGAATCTCCCCTCCAATGTAAATATGGCGATATAAATGATCGAGGCTACTGAGATCATATTGATCGAGGAGACTAAGGCCGATAGAAAATATATGCATCGCAAAGGTTATATCAAAGGGCCTACCAATGGAGAAGGCATTGAGCATGTATATTAGCAAAATTTAATTTAATCATAGCAAAAAGGTGTAAGAAGTGTGACAGGTCGGTATAACATATACTGATAAGTCCCATAAGTAAAACATACACTAGAGGCAGAGGAGAAATCTTGTCTTGTTGATAGCCGATGAGGTTATTGGAAAGACCTACCTCAATAAAGATAAATAAAAGGGTATATTATTGATAAAGGTTGTGTCGATGGTGGTCATTTGTATAGGTAAGAAAATTAGAATGAGTGATTTTAAGTTTTGTCGATACCCAATGAACTCATTGGGGACACATATGGTGATAGAAGTGATTGAGGCTTCTTAAAGCATATTAATCGGGGAGGCTAAAGCTAATAGAAAATGTTCACATTAAAATTATGACAAACACTAGAAGACAAACGATGAGGTTTGCATACATGCGATGACATAAATGTTGCAGGTATGGAAACATAGTCATTGTCGTTCTCCTCAAAATTATGAAAAACACTAGAAGATAACTGACAATTTTTCCATACATGAAACAACACAAAATGTTGTAGGTATGGAAACATAGTTGTCATCATTCTCCTTGAAATTCTAACAAACAACAAAAGAGAACCGATGAGATGGTAGTCAGACTTTCGATAAGCCTTCATCGAGAAACCGCCATGTGTTAAGAATATATTTTTGACGTGGTTTTGTCAGAACTCTGACATGTACTCTAGTGTCATAAGTGCTTACTTAAAAATAATGACAATTAATCTCCTTGATGTTTGTCATAATTTAGACATATTGTTGTATGAATTCCAATGAAGAGTCGTCAGAAATTTGACCCAAATGTACTATTGAGAGATAGGGTAGTGGAAATTACAAGGTGGCTATATTGATAAACCTTGTTGTTAGGTTGATAATCAATAAACTAAATCCCATGTTTAACTATTTTGATTTTCTTCAAATACATTCCTTGCACAACAACTAAACTTGCAGACAAGAAACAACATAGATAAATTAACCATAGATACACATAATTCCATCGCTTGTCTCAATTTTAATAAATTAAACATTGATACACTACTAACCTATGGGAAACTAATTCCATCACTAGTTTCATTCTTTGTTAGCTTATTTCTCTCCTTGGTGCAATGTAATAAATAGTAACTAATACCTTCTACTTTTCAAGCTCTGCCATTACTACAAAAACATGTCCTGCAAAATATATTTTTAACGACCTATAAATACATCTAAATCAATTCAATATGATATCAACAACAACAAGTTTCAAAAGATTTATTTACCTTCACAAAATATGGCTTTACTCTTTCAAACATTGTTTGTCCAATCTTTATGTCAGGATTTGATTTACAAAAATGCGAGGAAATAATTCATGTTGTGTGGTGTCCAACCAATACTTTGTGTGGGTGAAAATATTCCTTAGGCCCAATCCTCTACTTGATAACATCTCTTATATTTGGTGAAGGATGAGTATGATCAATCTAAAATGTAGTAATCAAGTTCCTAATTATTTCCTCAATCCTATCAGAGTGAGATCTCTACACATTAGTGCTCAATTGCCTTCCAATGTAGTACCATCCAATTGATTCTCCTTTTCAAATAATGTGATATTTTCTTCCTACTGTACCTGATATGAGGATGAAAGTGAAGATATTTGTATTTTTTGGGACATATTTTTATTTACAATAGATGTCAATATCACAAAAATAGATGTCAATATCACTCTTCTTGAAATGGACTTATCTGCAGATCTAGTTGTTTTCCCAATGGAATGCAAACCTTCCTTAACACTTTCATCAATAGCTTTTTGTACGTTAGATGATTTCATCTTTTTCAAAGTTGCATCTACATCCAATAGTTTTAATTGGCTCTTTTAACTCATCTTTAAGAAGTGAAATTGATAATAGTGGATTTTTTCAAGTGTATCAAGATTCTCAAATTGTGCAATTATTTCCTTAGACTTTTTATTCAATGCCCTATTCATAGTATTTGTAGTATGTTTAACATAATATCTCAATTTTTCCACATCCATTTCAATTAAATGATCTGTATGCTTTTACAAATAATTTTTATCTTCAACCTTTGTGCTAGATTAACATTCTCATCTGTTGCTTGATCTTGGGTTGCAAGCAATTTTAAAAAAAAAAAAAACTCTTAATAGAGCCTTAAGGAACCTAGTTGAAATAACTAGAAATAGACTAAATCCTAAGGGAATAATCAATAAACTAATGAGAGAGAGAGAGAGAGAGAGAGAGAGAGAGAGAGAGAGAGAAGAGAGGAGAGAGGAGAGAGAGAGAGAGAGATGAAGAGATAGAGAGAGAGAGACTTGTTTGACCTTGGGATGACCCTTCTCCAACATCCATTGCTTCAACTTTGGTTGCCCCTTGTCCAACATTCTCTTCATCAAAGGCTACACACAAAAAAAAAATTACTCTTAAGGGGAAAGACCCAAAATACATATTCACCACAAAGACACTAAATAGAGAGAGAGAGAGAGAGAGAGATGAGGAGAGAGAGAGAGGAGAGAGAGAGAGAGAGAGAGAGAGAGAGATAGATCTTTAAGGGGATCTAATTTGAGGAGAGTCTTAAGGGGATCTAGAGAGAGATAGTCTTAAGGGGATCTAGGAGAGTCTTAAGGGTCCATAGAGAGATATAGAGAGTAAAAATAGGTCATATTAGGTCATAATACACCCAACTATGTCATAATATTCAATACTAAGGGTTATTATGTCAAAATAGGTCATATTAATCAGGTATTGCAATATTAATGGTTATTATACCAAAAATGGGTCATATTAGGTCACAATAGACCCTATTATGTCATAATATGAAATATTAAGGGTTCTTATGTCAAAATGGGTAATATTATGTCAAAATGGGTCATATCATGTTCTAAATATACCCCATTACATTATAATACTAAAATATTAAGGGTTTCTAATGTCAAAATGGGTCATATTATGTCATAATAGACCCTATATGTCAATAATAGACCCTATTATGTCATAATAGACCCTATTATGTCATAATAGACCCTATTATGTTGTAATATGCATTAGATAGTCTTGAGGGGATATGTGTTCAATAAATAGAGAGAGAGAGAGAGAGAGAGAGAGAGAGAGAGAGAGAGAGAGAGTGGGAGAGAGAGAGAGAGAGAGAGAGAGAGAGAGAGAGAGAGAGGAGAGAGAGATAGAGAGAGAGAGAGAGAGAGAGAGAGAGAGAGAGTATCTTAAGGGTCCATATGGAGAGAGAGTAAAAATAGGTCATATTAGGTCATAACAGACCCAATTATGTTAAAATAGGTCATATTAGGTCATGTAGTGTGTAATACTAAGGTTTCTTATATCAAAATGGGTCATAATAGACTCTTATATGTGATAATAGACACTATTATGTCATAATAGACCCTATTATGTCATAATATGCAATATTAAGGGTTCTTATGTCAAAATGGATCATATTATGTCACAATAGACCCTATTATGTCACAATAGACCCTACAATGTCATAGTATGCAATATTAAGGGTTCTTGTGTCAAAATGGGTCATATTATGTCACAATCTAGACCCTATTATGTGATAATATGCAATAGATAGTCTTAAGGGGATCTATGTTCAATAAGTAGAAAGATAATAAAATGAGAGAGAGGGGATCTATGTTCAATAAGTAGGAAGAGGATCTATGTCCAATAAGTGGAGAGAGAGAGAGAGAGAGAGAGAGAGAGAGAGAGTAATATTAGGTCATAATAGATCCAATTATGTTATAATACTCAATACTAAGGGTTATTATGTCAAAATAGGTCATGTAGTGTGTAGTAGTAAGGGTTCTTATATCAAAATGGGTCATATTAAGTTATAATAGACCCTATTATATCATATTATGCAATACTAAGGGTTCTTATGTCAAAATGGCTCATATTATGTCATAATAAGTCTTTAATATGAGACCTAAATTGTCAAAATAGGTTGTTAGGGGAACTTAGTATGTCATAAAAACTCCTAATAAATTGGTCCTAGGTGTCTTAAGGGGTCCTAGGTATCTTAAAGTGTCTACGATGTATGTAATAAGGGGTCCTCGAATACCATTTCAAAAGATTCCAATTATGCTATAACATTTAAATACATAACATTGCAAACATCTAGAACATCTAAAAGGAAGTAGAGAGAGAGAGAGTTCTAAAAAGAAGTAAAGAGAGAGATAGAGAAAGAGACATACCTTTCTTCCTATGATAATATCTTGCCAATGATTCTTCATGTAGTCTTTGTTTGGTTTCAATTGAATAATTTTGTGTAGTCTTATTTACCCTTTTCCTTTTACTTCCCATCACTTTTCTTCTCAAAATTGCTCTACTTAAATATGACAAAATAGAAAAAAATACACTTCTAAATGTCTTCCTTCTCAAATAAGTGAATTATTCCTCAAATTTTGAACTTACAAAATAAGAAAAAACAAAACATGTTTATCTATATGAGATCATTACTAGCCTAAAAAATTGCTAAATTGGTTGACTGGGGTTTCTATCAAAAGTAAGCAAGTACTTTTGGTCGGAAGTGTCTGAGTTAAGGTTTTAACCACATCAAATTAGGCAAGTACTTTCAATCGAAACCTAAAAGTTTTGATCGAAAGTATTTTCTATCGAAACCTTCTAATTAGGCCCATTTTGCAAAGGCCAAGAAATTTATGAAGATTTCATGGCTTCAGGGCTCAATTAGATGGCTCAAATGGAATAGTAAAGACAAGACCATTTTCATGACACAAGTACTTGGAAAGAGCTTTCTAATGGTTATAAATTTGATAAATTTTGAGTTTATTATGTACATATTTCCTGATGTCAATCAAATGAAGGTTTCTTACCAAAAATAAACCTTTGTGTTCAACGTTCATGGAAAAATAGTAAACAAGAGAAAAAAAATTTGAAAAATAATAGTGCGCCTAGTATTGAAGTATTCTTTCTATAATGTTTTTTGAAATTGGACAAATACATAACAAGTTACAAGCTACGAAAAGAATGTATGTCAAAATTATGATTAAGTCAACTTCAAACATTAATAAATTATGAAATACTAATGATAAATTCATGAAACCAATTCAGGGCACTAGATATGGATGTTACAAAAGTAAATTCAGAAGGATCACATTGATATCTATTTTAGAAAAAAAGTTATGCTTTACAAAAAGAGTGTCACTCTTTAAAAATGATGTTTTTAACAACATACTAGTTTTCATGTGAGAAAGAAAAATTGATTCAAATCAAATAAAAAAAATTAAAAAATATATTTAGAATCTAGACAGAAAATTTTAAAAGACTCTAATTTACTTCATCTTCCGATTTGTAATGGTTTAGTGACAATATGCATTCAAAAGAGAAAGTTTTTTCAAAACGTACACTTCAGTGTGTGTGTTAAGGAAAAATGTGTAACTCACTATTGTGGGTCCACCCCTATATTTTGTATAATTACCTAGATTTAAAGGTACAACATTTGATTCAATAAAGCATCAAGCTATATGTCTTATTTTTTCCTCATGTGCTCGCAAAACGTTCCTAGTGAAGCCATACAAGGTCTTATAATAATGATGTAAATTCTTGTGTAAACTCATTTCCTTTTACAGACAGAATTTGTAGTTCATTTGAGAATCTAATGCTTTTAGATAGTCTACTTGAGTTTCCCATTAACCAATTTTTTTACTCTTTGAATGCAACAAAAGCATCTGCATGATGTATCCCTCAAATCCGCTTTCTTCTCTTAATTAAAAAAAAGACATAGAGAGTGATTCAATCAAAGTCACAAAAAGATGAACTATTTTTTAATACCAGCATTTAAATCAATGATTAACAAAAATAGACGATATAAGAAATCAACTCTCTATCCATCTGGTTATTTGCATCTAATAGAGATAGATAACATGGGAGCCAATATCAATCTCACCATGAAATCCTTCTTTAGGTTATCGATCTTCTATGGATACCAAAGATGATATGGTGTTTATCTACTTGCTATCTTCCTTCTCATATCCCTAGGGTGATCATGCATCCTTATTATTTTGTCCCTCTTGAACAGTATGTTCCTTTAAACCATATCTCCTTAATATGTTATGTGTCAACCAGTTCCAGTTCCACAAGACACTTATTCACAAGTGTTTCTAAAGGTCATATAGACCATTCCAACTTAATCCATCCCACACTACTAGGCATGTGGAGGATCATGGCATGCCAAATTAGGTCCTTAAGTGGCAATGAAATTTTAGAAAAATAGGGTTAGGCAACTTGATGTAAAAATTTGAACAAGTTATCAATTGTATATCAAAAAGATGTAAGAAGAGAGCCTTTGGGAAATTGATTCTAGTTTCTAAGCTACTATTAATTTTTTGAAAAAAATTAATCTATTTTGTAAAAATTTGAAATTTCAATGCAGTAGTACATAAATTTTAGGAAAAAATAAGAAGCGGGTGTATGTCTAACGACCCCAACCGTAATCAAATGATAAATTTTTTTTATAAGATTCTAGATATAAGTAGAAGATTCATGTCCGGATGTGACACATATTTTTGTGCAATTTTTTTAAAAATATTTAATTAATTTTATTTTTTTACTACAACTTTTTTGGAATATGAAAAAGACATATTTGACCACCTTAACTTAGTCAAAACTTAACAAATTTTTAAATTTTTTTCTTATAGTATGTGAAGCATAGAATGTGACGCATGTTTCAGATTTGAAAAATGTCATACCATTTGAAAGTTATAGATGTTTTTCAATCAACCTATCAAAATTTGTTTTACGTTATGTACTTTTGTGTGATTAATTTTTCACTTTTATTTTTCCTTCTAAAATTTCATTTGGTAATTTATTCTTAGATTTTCCATCTTAATTTCTTTAATTTTTTCCTCTCACTTCTACATTTTTTGTATACTAAGATTTTATCAAGATCATCATTTTTCTCTAAAGAGAAGACTTCATTTGAATCTTTTGCAATAATATACTAAGATTTCATCAAGATCCTCATTTTTTTCTAAAGAGAAGACTTCATTTGAATCTTTATATTAGGGTAAGAGCACCAATAACTGATGACATTTTAATAACCCCATACTCCACACACACCTAACCCCAATTAGCAATTTTAAAGGAGCCCCAAAAATGATAACATGTGTCCTCATAACCGATCATATTTTGCTTTTTTGGTTGGTAATTGGTCCATATGTGCACCACTATTGGGGCATTTGTGCATGACTACTAGGATATTTGTCCACAAGTACTAGCAATTTTGAGTGGGTATCAAGAGACACTTTGAAATGTCTTTGACCCTTCGAAGCTTGACGATATCTATAAGGATTTCTGTTAATACCCAGAAGCCCAGAATATTATTGAAGGTGTGAACTTGCATATGAAGACTAAAATCTTTTTTTGTCAAAATCCCATCTATAATTTAGGCTCTACAAGTGCACGAAGTTAGGGTGTAGAGATGCTAATACTCTTCTCCTACTTAATTTATTAAAATCACTATTTCTGATATTGTCCCTACCAGTAATGTTCCTCCATGTAGAAATGAGAGTGAAATTTCTTAGTACTATTTTAAATTTCTATCCTCATACTTTAGAGGGTTTGAAAAATGAGGTTCTTAGACCTAATTGTGAAGTATTATGGCTAAAACCCTTGCTTGACCTAAGCTTTGTTATGTTTGAGCGTTACTTTTTGCTCATTAACATTTCCTAATGACGCATGTGCAATATTGACCCCTTTAAAGTGAACGCTTCATGTATTATGTCACTAGGTTGTCGAACAGGGTCCCCTTTTAAATATTTCCTTTAAAGCGTAAGTTTTCCCATCAATATATCCAAATGACTAACCTTTTAAAACTTGTGGCTGTCGTTAAATTTTAAGACTCTTGGTTGTCATATTTTTTGACATGCAAATTAGTGACGGGTTGACATCTGTCTCAGCGGGCCCATCTTCGAAGTTGCGCTGGAAATTAAAGAATGGAATGCATCAATAGTTGTCATTATACCATTGGGCCAAGTTGATTACCTTTTAAGCATTGTGGTTTAGTGACAGGTGTCCGATTGAAAGTTTCTGACATGATGGTGTTTTGACACTCCTTCTGTGGCAGTTTTCTCTTATTGACACTTGTCCTGGATGACATTGAAAGTGGGGTCAGATTTCTCAGATAGTTAAAGCTTGAGTAGATCTTGTGGTTGTTGGTATATCACTAGGATAAGATGCATGATGTTTAAGGCTTCCGGTATAGCAACGGTTGTTCGATCTTGTTAGTAAGATGTAGACTGAAAAGTGGGTCCTTAGTCACCAGGTCGTGGTAACATGTTTGTTTTTGATTGGTTGAAAGTAAGAGATGACCTGTCAGCTGTCGATATGTTTGACACTGAGGAAGAAGTTAGGGTTCTGCCTACTGATTTATGAAATGTGGTAGTTTTTGATTTGATGAAAGGTTCATAAAGTAAAAGTGGGACCGAAGTTTTCAGATTTGTGATGATCGTTCGATTAAGCTGCATCAACGGTTGTCGCTATGTCTCAACCAAGCAATCCTGACATTTTTTGACATGTGAATAGCGACAAGGTGACACCTATCCGCCCCAATCAAAGCCTAAGATAAGTTAAAGTTTTCTGCACATGCTATTTTTAAGTGTTCTTATTGGTCAAAAACTGATCTAGGGAAAAGTAACATAGGGTTACACTCCTGAACTTGTTAACTGTCCGATGTGCTGAAAAGTAAAGAGGATCAACAGTTCAAATTTGAAATATTTCTCTGTGATGTTGCTCGCATCCTGTGAATGTTGAGGCTGCCAGTTCTCAGTAATGGAAAACTTAATGAGTTTCATGCGGATGAATTATAAATGGTTGGCCAATTACTATATACCCTGATTCGATTATTGAAGATTTTACCTCTTTCATAATATTTTGGCGAGCGAGACTGGTTTCTTCTCTCCGAGGTGATATCAAGAAAAGTGTTTCAAACATCTGGTAGGCCAAATTTCTAATTTGGAAAGTGCTCAAAGTTTTAAGGAAAAGAAGAGTGAAAGGCTTATTTTTCATTATTGATTACTTGGTAATATTTAGGGTTTTCTCTAGTATTTGCGCATTGTTTTGAAAACCCTAGTGAAGATGCCACCAAAGAGGGAGTTGTATGGAAAGTAGAGTATAAATATAGAGGTGTTTTTGAAGACTTGATGCAATTGCTCCCGCATTCAGACAATGGGGCGACAAGATTGAAGGAATTAGTCCCAAGAAACCATAGGGACTTCATAGATGAAGGGCTCTATGATAGAGGAAACTACATGAGGGATGCTAGGTTGGGGAAGGATCATAATGGTCTTATTTTGTTCAGGTCAGTGTATTCACAAAGAAATTCATGTGCCCCCCTTAGTAATATTTGACAATTTGATATAGGAAAGTTGGTTGTTCTTGGAGTGTTTATGGATGTAGAGTTGCTAATTCAAATTGCTAAGTGTTATGATACTGTGACTAAATGTGTCAAGGAAATAAATGGAAATGACTTGATTAGCATTACATAAGATGAAATCAAGGAAGTATTATCATTGAATGACCCTTATGTTGGGTTAGAAAAGATAGATTTTAATGAGTTCACTGAGATATATGAAGCAAAAAGGGATTATTTAAGGATAGGGCCCTTAGGGGAATTTCTTGACCAGATTGGATCAATGTGTGTCATTAGCCCAAGTACACATGAGCCTTTTAGGTTGGATCTGTTCAGTAGACATGCACAGGGTTTTTACAAATCTTGAACTCTAATCTTGGCACATAATGAGGCCACTCACATGCCTATTCCCTATATGTTTATTATGGTGTAGTCTCTACATCCCCAGTTGGCATTAATTTTTGACTTTACTTCTCACTTGGCTGACCTAATCCATGAGGGACTAATGGGGATAAAAAATATGAAGGTTAATAGACCCTTTGGGTGGTACTCTATGCTGATGCTTATGTTCTTATACAAGGGTGAACATTTTTTCAGTTCAACAATTAACATCATCAAAGAGAGGAATGGGGAAACTCTCCCAGTTCATCTATGGACCACATTTTTGTCATGGGATAGAACTGATGCCAGTTTCATTGTGTTTGATAGAGATTTTGCCTCAAGGATTGGGACATTGTTGTTTTTTGACAATCCTAGAATCCCAAGGGAATTGTTGAGGCTAATCAGGCCTAAGGAATACTGTTAGGATATCACCATGGTTCATAATTTTGGTGACATAATTTTATATCTAGTTTCCATAGTCTTTAGGGTATATGGTTGCAAGAAGGTACCATACATTTTGCCTTACCAGGTCCCGCAAAAAGTAGGTTATGCAGAAATTCTAAGGCAAATTGGTCATTTGCAAGAAACAACCCTCACTGGTAAGGGAAGAGGAACTTTGTTCTCAGATGTTACTATTGCACAACAGTATGTTATTGTTGAGAAAGGATGGGTGCATTTGAATAAGGTCTTGTAGCCCTACAGGATGACCACAACTATGGTTAGATGTGCAGACACTGAAGGTTTTTTGTCAGGAATATTTAGGCACAAGATAAGGTGTGCTCCTTTTGAGCATAATTTCAATTTCCCTGAGGATATAATAAGGAATGAGTTTGATCTCCAAACTCAAGAGATTAAGAAGGAAAAGTGGGTGATCTACAAGAAGACTGTAAATTTCATTAGAAATTTTGATAAAAGTTATGACCCATTTAAAAGTTTTGAGCCTGGGCTAGAAAGGTAGAAAATGAAAAGAGGGCTACAGTAAGTCAAACAGACCCTGAGAGAGCTAGGAGAATTTTGAGTCAGCTTGGATATACAGAGTTGACCCCCAGGGGAACCTATACCATGAAACAAAGAAAAGGCTATAATGTTCTTCTCCCAGTTTGATAGAGGAATGAGGATGTTCCATCTACTTCCAAAGGGAAAAGACCTATGGGTGATCCAATGACACATGAGCCTTCTCCAAAGAGGCAGAGGCAAGAGGAATCAAGACCAGAATAGGATGTCTATTCTCCTTCCTAGTCCCCTTTGCATTTAGATGAACATGGAGTTGCAGAACAATTGGTGCAACTAAGTAATGAGGGAAATATCTTTGTTTCAAATGATGAGTTGCAAGAAGGAGTGCCAGAGGCACCTGGGGAGATAGCAATGGATCTCACTATTGCAGAGTTTGAGGGTAAGAAAATTGACCCTATTTTGAAATAGGCTAGTGATTCCTTTGTTGCTGATGACAAGTTTGTAAAGACTAGGGCATTCTTTCAATTTTTATGGAGGATGAGAATAAATCAATTTAAAGAAATTTGTGAGAAAAAGAAAGAAGAGTTCCTTGATAGGGACATAATTGAAATTGAAAAGGAGACCAAAGGGGAAATGATGAAATAGTTTGAGAAGATCACCCCTGAAGAGGGAAGAGCCATGATTCACAATGCAAGAGTTTTGATTCTTCCTCAGTGGGACATTACAGATGCAATATTTTTTTATCAAATTAGGAAGAGTGAGGTAAAGACCCTCACCACTAAAAAACAAGCAAAACAGGCTACTAGGGGTATCATGTTTTCAAATGATCATGCTGCCCTGGTTATGTGGTCCCTCAAGAGGGAAGAAAGTAAATGAAAAAGAGATGTTTTCTCTCCAAAATACACTGGAAATTTATTAGTGCAAATGGTAGGTGAAACTTCTAGTGTTGAAGCTTCAAGCCTCATTTTGGAGACTGCAAAATTTAATGTTAAAGTAGTAGAGAAAGAACCACAAGAAAGAGAAGAGCTAAGGATTAAGTTTGAAACTATCCTTAAGTCCTATAATGAGCTCAAAGTAGAACTGATCCCAAAGGACAAACTGATTGCAAAATTGTCTAGACCACAGGATCATAGGTCACCCCAATTGTTGATAGCTGATAAGCCTACAGTGCCTTCTTCATCAAGTCCTATCATTGAGGTTCCACCATCACCACTCCTGGAGACAAGTAGAGATTGAAGGGTTAGCTGGGAAAAGAAATAATTGCTTGAAGAAATAAGTCATTTCAGAAGAAAAAGGGAAAAGTTGGACAAGCTGAGGGAAGAACATTTGAAAGATAAAAGCTCATTAGAGCAAAGATATGAGGAAAAGGTTACAGAGGCCATGATGCAATTTGCTACCAATCTAAATCCCACAATTCTATTTAACGATGCTAGGAAATTAAAGATATTGCTTACATCATTGGACAAGCATAAGGAGGAGTTAGGGAAATTTTTTGATAGATGGATTAAGAGATCCCCAAATGTAAGGTTATTCAGATGGTTGTCTAAGGCTCAAGTTGATCCTGACCCATTAATCAAACCATTGCATCAAAGTGTGAAGAAGCTTGTGGAGCATAGTAACTTTTTGAATGATTTTGAGAGAAAGTCGAATTTGTTGAAGAAGGAATTAACACTCCCTTGTTGTGATTTAATCCTAGGAGTTTTCAAGAAAAGTGGTGAACTAAAGGAGTTAATCAAGTGGAGAGCACAAATAGATGAAGATTTTTCTGCTAGAATGACTAGCATTTTAACTTTGGAGAATACCTTGTTTTTCATACACACTATTGAGACATTAATTTCTACCAAGTCCAAGTTTGATTTTATTCAGTGAGAAATCAATCAAATTGAGGACAAGTGGGAACAATCATCCGAGAAAGGTGCAGAGTTTGCAAATTTTGATTTCCCATGTGACAAGGTGTACAACAGATGGAGGTACCAGTACATACCTCATGCAAAAAAAGTAGATTTTCCATGTACTTCTTGAGCCAAGAAAAGGTTGTAGCTTTTTGAATCTTAAAGAGTTGTTGAGATATAAAGAGGTATTTATTACAGGGATGACAACAAAGAGATGGTGATCAGATTTTCTTGAGGAAACCAAGGAAAGAATTGAAGACATAAAGCAGGGTGGCTATCTGCAAATATCTCTCCAAATCTAGTCAATGCATTTATTGTAAACCCAGTAGGGTTTTTGTAAAGTTTTTAGGTTAAATTTTTTAAACCCTAGAATGATCGGTAGCTTTTTGCATCTCCTTGTATATAAAGGATTTTCCATGATCATTCTAAGCATTGAGAGTTTTAGGTGTTAAGAATACACAAATTTTGAAACCCTTACCCTCAGTCAAGGATTGTAATAATTTGTATAATTTCTTATCAAGTAAAAGAGAAGAAGTATAGGTTGCTACTATTATCTTGCAAGCTTACTACTCAGAACATGTTGTATACAAATGATCAAAGGTTATACTTAATACATATCTCAAATCTTTGTCTCTCCTTTGTATTTATTTTGTGAATCTTCTAAGTTCTTAAAGACTTATATGAATATATTCATGCTTTGAGTTCTTATCTAGGATTGGATTAAATATTGCTTAGAATGGGATACATTTTCACTAAATCTACATAAGGATTTTCCATAAGTAGGAAAGAGTTGAGGTATTTTTATTTATGTTCAAAGACCAATTCTTCTTGAGTATATTTGTATTCATTCTATTTTATGGTACTGTTCACCCAATGGACAAGGCACTGGCCTATATGGACCTATCTATGCTTCATGGGAAATGATTGAAATAGTTATAATCAATAATACATAAATCAATACTAGTCTTTTACTTTCATTTTATTTATACAGTAGTTCTACCCAGTAATGAAGAGTCAATGAATAATAGGTTGTTATTTAGTACTTTCTCATTGATATCTATTGTAAGATCCAGTATTGAGTAAGGAATAGAGTTGTATCTATTGGATCAGGTGTACTCACCTTGGTTTTACAGAACCAAAAGTGAAGAGTGCAGTCTTGTCCCTATAGTTGGTCCAGTTACTTATAGATTTCTCACATTTGTAATTAACCCCTCCATAATATCAGTCATAAGTATATTGGTGTCTCTAGGAGTGTAAAATCTTTTGAAGAACTAACAAAATGGTGACTCTATTAGGGAAAATCTACAATCAGTTATAAATAATGTATGTACAAGTTGAGTTGGACTCCTGGCCTACTTATTTTTAAAGCCGGTTGGTTACCGTTGAACACACAAAGTTATTCCTTTTCTTAAATTGGCCTATCTCTCCCATTGCTTGAAATTATAGAATTATTCCATCTTCTTTGGGTGGTGACTCTAAGATATCTTTGTAACTAGTGACAAATAAAGTTTTATTTTTATATAATGAGTTTCAAAAATACAAGGTCCTGAAGGAAGGAGCACCCAGAAGAAACTTTGGAGGGTGAGCTTCTGGCTACATCTAGATTCAAATCAGAAGAGAGAAAAATACCAATGATATGTCCTTCACATGGAAGCAAAAGGGACACTCAAGGCAAGAAAATAATACTCCTCCTAGTCAAGAGGGAAATGTCTCAGAATATGAAGAGGCTGTTGATTTAGGTTTAAATCAGTATGAGGATTATTATTCCCCTATAGAAAGAGAGGGTGAAAAGTTTCCCCATAATAGGAAGGTAGTCCCCAACAAATGGTATGGAGGGGAGAGGAGGTCTAGAAGTAAGAGTAGAAGTATACAAGATTTTGTCCCTCCTTTCATCTTTGGCTCTTCATTACCCCAAGGCCTCCATGAATCTCAAGATCAATAAGAAGAGCCTCAAACACAACAAGTTGAATCTAAAACAACTTTTCCTAATTTTGAGGAGATTTTTGAAGAAGTGTATGAGTTAGAAAGAATAATTCATGAGCAAGTAGCTATTAGGCAAAAGAGAGAAAAGGAAAGAGAAGAAAAAATTAGACATGTCATGATAAGAGCTGATCAGTTGAAAAGGTAACTGTTGAATTTAGAAGCTATAAATTATGTTCCCATACCTAAACAAACAAACAAATAGCCTATTGTCCAAAAAGTGTATGAGACAAGGAATCCTAAGGATAGGGGAAAGCAAAAGGCCATAGGAATTTCAATTAATGAGCCTGTACACCCTAAGGTTCCCATAGACTAGGCTTTAAGGTTGGAAGTGGACCTTGAGAAAGCTAAAAAGGAGCAGGAATTGCTAGCTAGAGAATTAGAAAAAGCATAATTAGCAACTTCGGTATTAGAAATAAGAAAGAAGATAGATTTTATTAGATGGTCTGCAAGACCTACTAATGCTGCTAATTCTACTTTGACACAAGGAGGAAATGTTGCAAATATGGCTAATCAGACAATGGGTGTTCCTCCACTAGGGGGGCTCAAAATTTATGCCATGTCAAATACAAATGCATCAACATCTCAGGGTGTTGGTGTATCCAATGTGGGGCCTGTCCATGAATGATGCAAACAGTTGGTTTTTACAGGCATTCCTATATATCCTAACCCCATTCCTGAGGAGATTAGAAAGAAACTTCCCAAATTCACTAGAAGTAATGTTATCACTTGTGAGAAACACTTAAAAAAATTCATTGATGTGATAGATGATTACAACATTGTACCTGATGATGTTATCATGAAATTATTTGTACAATCCCTGACTGAGGACTCAAGAGATTGGTTTAGGGTCTTACCACATGGAAACATATGCTCATGGGATCAGCTTAGACATTGTTTTAAAGAACAATATGGTGATAAGACAAATGAGGGCTTTATGTTGAATGAGTTTAATAACATCAAGAAGCATTTCAATGAGGATGTTATTGAATTTAATATCAGATTTCAGAAAGCTATGCATAAGCTCTTGCAGGTTATAAAATTGGATGATAGAGTTTGTCTTGTCACTTATTTGAATGCCTTTGATTCTAAAATGGGTTACCTTTTGAGAGACAAGAACCCAAGAAATCTTATAGAAGCCTATAAGTTAGCTATAAGCATAGAGTGTAAACCACAAGATTTTAGGGAAATTGGGAAGAAGAGAAGATAACAAATCACAATTATTGAACAGAAAAGAACCAGGAAAGATTGTAGGTGTTAAACCAAAGAATGATGACAGCTTAAAGTAGATTCTAAAAGCTATAAAGGATTTGAAACTTGGTGAAAATAGAAGTAATAGAGTTGCAGGAAATGACAAGCCTGCTTTCAACAATGTCAATAAGTTGCCTAGAATGCAAAATTATCCTTATAATACTCAATGGAAAGATGGGAAGCCTATTCTTCCAGAAAGAAAGGATAAACCAAATGATAGGACCCCTGATCCATTACAAAGAAATTCAATGAATATGGTAGAAGATGTCCCATGGTGTATTGTTTGTCAGTCACCACATGATCCTAATTATTGTGTCATATCCCAGAGTGTCTCTTCACAAGAAGAGCAAGAATGCAATAAGGAGCAACCTTATGATGACCAAGGATTTGGAATGAATTCTTCCCATGTTTGGGATGAGATTAACTCAGCTGAAGAAGATGAAAATCAAGATATTTCACATTCTCAAACTAGAAATGAATCATATTATCAGCAAGTTTTTTCAGATGATGAAGATGTTGAAATAGATTTTGTCTAGTGTAATGTTCAAAAGAATGAAGAGATAGTTACTTTGAGAAGGCCATATGATGAAAAAATTGCCTTGATAACAACAGATATGGTTACTCAAGAAAAAACAAATTATAACTTGAGAAATAGAGTAGTGGGTGATCCAAGTCAGAAGTCTACTGGTATTTTCATCAAGAAGACAAATAAGGATGTAAAGACATCCCAAGGAAAACTAAGGGAAGCTGATGTTATCAATTAGGTCAAACTAAAGAAAAATCCTAGACCTAACATTGATTATAAGATAAAACCTAAACCTTCAGGTGAGGTCGTTCCAACCTTGCACAAGGAAGTTAGGACTTTGGTTGAAGAACCCACACATACATCCATTCAGAATGCTGATAAAGAGGTTGCCAATTTGAAGCAGTATGTGTTGGATTCAAAATATGTTCCAATTGATATGAGAAAATCATTGTCACATATTACTGTTAAAGTCCCATTGCTGGAAATGATAAGAATAGAAGAGCATAAGGAAAAGGCCTTGAATTGGGTAAATGGTGTGGTATCCATAGACTCCCAAAAAAAAGAAAGGGTTGAGAAACAAGTAGCAACTGTGAATGATGAAAATAAAAATTGTAATGAGGAGATTGTTTCCAAAATTCCCCAAATCTATTTGGATACAAATGTTGTTAGTACTACAGCAGGAACAATTGATCCTTTCTTTTTGACTTTGCTGATAAATGGGAAATTGTTGAAAAACTGTATGATTGATTCATGGGCATCAAACACTATTATGTCCACTGAAGTTATGAAGTTGTTAGGATTAAAGGTGGATAGTCCCCATGGAAGATGCCAAGCAATGGATTCAAGAGAAGTACCAGTTGTGGGCACTATCAAAGCTTTACCTTATAGACTGGCAGCATACCTTGGAAAACAATTGACCATGAGTGTTCTGGTTGTTGACATCCCTCCTCAATATGGGATGTTGTTGTCAAGAAAGTGGAGTGCTTCTATGGGAGGCAACATACAGTGTGATCTGTCATTTGCCACATTCAATTTTGAAGGACAAAATATCAGGGTCACCAGGGAATCTAGAACTCCACATATGATTGAAGAAGAAGAGGAAGACACCATGAATTGCTTTCTTGATACTGACATAAATGCTTTCAGAGTCCAAGATAAGGAAATAGAGGAAGGTGTTCAATTTTCCCACAAATTAGATTGCCAGCAAGGGTGGATTGACCTTGAAAATCTATGGACTATGTATTTTGATGGAGAAAACTCAAAGGAAGGGTCTGGAGCTGGAATATTGCTCATATCTTCGAATGGTAAAAATTTTAAATTTTCTTTCACTTTGCTATTCTCATGTACAAATAACATTGCAAAATATGAGGCTCTGTTGATAGGCCTAAGATTAGCATCAAGGCATGGTATAAAATGTTTGAAAGTAATAGGTGATTTTGAGTTGGTAATCTCCCAAGTTAGATCAAAATATGCATAAAAAAATCAGAGGTTGAAGCAATATAGAAATGCAGTATGGGATGAAATTGAGAGCTTTAATGCTTTTAATATCTGTTGGATGGAAAGAGGTCAAAATAGAATGGTTGACTTGTTAGCTAATGTGGCCCTTAGACTAGAGGACATTACATTTGTAGATATATGAAATGTAGAGGTTCAGGCAAGGCCTTCCATCCTTGATAATGTGGAGAATTGGCAAGTCTTTTTTGATGATCAAGACATATTAAGATTTCTTCAATGTGATTCTCATTTTGGAGACAAAGAGATGGATTCAGTACCTATGTTGATACAGTGAATGGTAAAGATGTTGTTTTTGGGAAAGAAGTTTTGCAGTTAAAATCAAATAGAGTTCCCAAAGGATTGGTTGCTCTTGAAAGATCATTTGACAATAAAGACAAAGCCTTCTCTGCCATCACTGACAAAACAAATGATCTTGAAGAAATAAATTTGGGCACAAGAATGATATCCAAGAATATTTACATAGGTAAATGTTTACCCCCTAGGACCAGAAAAAATTTGATTGATCTTCTTAGAAAATTTAGGCATGTTTTTGCTTGGTCCCATGAGGATCTTAAGGCTTATAGAGAGGACCTTTTCCAACATGAGATTCCACTAAAGGAGGGTACAAAACCTTTCAGACAAAAATTAAGACCCGTTAACCCTACCTTAGCACCTAAAATGTAAGGAGAGCTTAAGAAGATGATAGATGCCAAAATCATTAAGCCTATAAGGCCCACCCCATTTCCACCTTTTCCTTGACAGTTTGATGTCGGAGGATTAAGGGGTGTTGAAGTATCTGGATGATTGGTAAATCCCTAACAGAATTGTACCTCGAAATAGACCTATATATTGTACCTTCATATCAGTACCTATCAACTAAGTGTCGCAATGACAAAGGTGATATATTTGAGTTATTAATTGTGTAAGTGAATCTTGGATGCAGTATGTTACCTTGCAAATCATAGATCCAGCTAGACTATTAAGGTTCCATTGAGTACTTTTGTCATAAGGATTTGATTTGAGAAGTTGAGATGTAAATGCCAAATTAGTTATGTGTTAAGTCTTAAGTTTATCTTGGATTTAATTAATAGTTGATGTGATGATTCTAGTAACTCCTACGAGGAGGATAAGTAATGTTTTGAGGTGTATTATATGGTTATACCATAGTGGCATTTTGGTGATATTCTTAGAACCCTAAACAAGGATTTGTTAGATCCTAGACTAATAGGATTATTCTGCATTTTGTTTTCCTAGATTAGGAAATTTAATCATACTTGTGATAAGAATTTTATAGGACCTGATTGTTATGGTTACCACCTTACCGATGTTGAACCATCGATTTATTTTAAATATCATGCTAAGGAAAATTGAGAATCTTTGAGATTAGGAGTACTATGAAGTTATGCAATCAAATTATGTAGATTGAATTGAATTGAAATAATGAATGTATTCTATATGTTTGCAAGCTTGAATTTGGATTATGATCTATATGTGGGCATTGTACTTTATGTAACTTTGAGTACGCAGTAGAAATTATAACTTATGTGTATAAAATTATATGCAATTAAATTATGCACTACATGAAAGTGATTAGATGTATGCATTGAATCATGAATTATGAGAAAGCGATTGTAAGAATGCAATCGAATTCTATGTTGCAAATGAATATCATGTTAGACATCTTCACTGCATTGATGTTATGAGTAATTGATGATTACCTTGTGATGATGTTAGATTATTGATGATCATGATTTCAATTGAATTACAAGATTAGTAAGCATTAGAGATGCAATTGAATTATGAAATTGAACTAAGCAATTGAATTTTGATTAAATTGAAGATGTTATATGTTATATGTTTATTCGTATTGGTTTTTCTTCCTTGAATTATTGATGCTGCATTAAGGAGTGTGCAGGTAAGAGAACCATGGAATTAATCAGAGAACCAAGGTTAAACAAATGTGAATTGAGTAAGCCAAGGCTTAATCCAATATGGGATTAAAAGCCTCGTTGTAATGTGAACTCCTTGTAAATGTGGATCTTTGCAGGTGTGTTATTAGTTAATTTCTTGTTGTCATCCAGGACATGACCTTGGGTATGTAATGTGTAATCATTAGTGTCATTTGACACTTGTTATGTGCTTTTATTAATTCATCCTTGTTCTAGTCACTTCTTGAGACCAATAAGGGGTTCTAAGGGTCATTTTTGGCATAATTTAAGTATCTAATGGATAGGGTTATGGGTTAGGAAGGTTTTGAGCATGTCTATAATTCCCTAGTGACCTTGGTAACCTATTTTATGACCCATTTAACCTTGACTTCGAAATTTGATAAGTCATGATCTTTACCCAACTTCACCCTTTCTTTCAATCATGCATTTATCATGGGGGGACAAGGAAAGACAACAAGGTCATAGAGTCAAGTTTGCATTAATGGATGGTGGGTGGGTAGAAATTTGGAGGCCTTTTTAGAGGCCCTTAGGAGATTTAGTGGGTGTTCACCCACTCTCCACATTTGGAGACATTAGGGTTTGGATTGAGGAAGGATAGTGGATAAGCTCTTCTCAAATTTCCATTTCCATCACACTTATGGAGGTTGGTTACTCTTCTCATGGAAGCCTTTCTACTTGCTCTTTAGATTAACTTATATTTTGCTTTCTCATGCATATGAATCTTGGTTCTTGTTGTGACAATGTGTTGTAATGGAGGAATTTTGGGTTTTGATTTCATGGTTTATTCTTGTTTCTTCTTGCTTGAATGAGGGAGTTCTTGTTTATGGGTGTGAGGCATTACTCACCCTTTGGGAAGGGAAGAAGTGGCCTACGGGTGGAGGGGTTAGTTGGGCTCTCCATGAGGTGAGAGTCTCTTCTCTTGGAGAAGAGGGATAAGTTCATGGTGTATGGGCACCATGGAAGCCATTGTATTCTTGTATTTTGTGGATATTGATAAGCAAAGTATGTGTATGGAGATATTGGATATGTAGCCTTGAAGAGGCATTTGGATATGCATGAATATGTAGCCTTGAAGAGGCATTTGGATATGTAGTCTTGAAGAGGCATTTGAATACTCATGGTGAGAAAATTTGTATGTAATGGAATTTTCCCCTTGGAAAAGCCCACCTCCACCCTCTCAATGAGCTTGTAAGACTCATTTGTGTAACCTTGGAAGGGAGTAATTTGTTGTATGTGCATTTGTGTAAATTGTTTGTGAGCATCTTGTTGATCTTGTTGCATACCCGTTTAGCCTTGGTTCTCCAAGCTCGGGGGTGGTCTCATAAGAGACCTAGGTTGGGTGGTGAGCACCCATGGTTCTCCATTTTTTTATTTGCAGATTTGTGGAAGCTCAAAGAGGAGCTATCATGGAGGTTTTCATCTTTTGGGTGGTTGTGTGAAGACAACCCGTTCATTCCTTTGTGAAATCTTTCTTTGTATTTAGACTTCTATTGTTGTAAAAGAGATTGTAATGCTTTTTACTTGGAGCTATTGTGAAGATGAAATAGATGAGAGACTGTTATTTATTTGATTTTTCATTGTGTGGAATTGTTCATTGCAATGCTTTGTTGAAAACTAGGATGTTGTAAACTTTATTGATGTATTTGTAAAAGAGTTGAAATGGATTTCTTTATGTTAAGATGAATTCTTTCAAACATGATAAAAGATCTCTCTCTCTCTCTCTCTCTCTCTCTCTCTCTCTTTATAGTTGAAAATACTCTTTCCTTGCAAATGAGTTATCAACATTGATAGATTAAATATTGTAACAATTTCATTATGATTCCATATTTGGGTTGATATAAGAATATTGTAGTTCCTATAAGATGATTTAATTGTCATGATCTTTGAAAATAATCTCTAAATATGATTCATATCACTCTTTTAGTCCTATAAATTGTAATGAAACAACTATGAAGAAATGAACAAATTAGTTTTATGTTGATATCTCAATTGATTTGCAATCAAACTATATCTAATCCTTATTGATATTCTATCAATTTTAAGACTATAGACTTCCTTATGCATTAAGGAGACTAATTAAATGAAGAAAATATACTACTCATAGTTTGCAAGAAGATGTAAAAATAAAGCAAGCAAAATAACACTCTCCAGATTTTAAGAGAGCAAAATGCTCTCTGGAATTTATATGGGATAAAAATCCCATACAAAATCCATACCACAGTCATTTTATAATATTAAATCTTGCCACCTCAATATATATTAACAAATAAAATATTAATCTACTTTACCCCCCTTACCTTATTTTATATCTTCCCCATAACTTGGCGCATGTGGAGGGATGTCAAGTCTTTGTTTTAATTGAAACCTTCTTATTTGGGCAGGGGAATGTACCTTAGCTGACTCCCCATCATGGGTGCACAGCATGGGGATACTCACTTTAGAATTGTTTATTATATGTCTGCATTACCTTTAATGCATTTATCTCTCCTTTGAAAACTGGCGCAGGTTTTGGGAAGGAGGTCCTTGTTTCTTGGTAAGAGGTTTGGAGGGTCCCAAGACTTATTAAGGCTTGTCATTAATTTATGCAGCATCCTTTTAATTCCCCTTTTATGCGCTTCCCTATGGAGACTTTTACATCTCCCCTAAAATGGCGCATGCTTTGGAGGAGTCCTTTCCCTTGGGCACGTGGATGGAGGAAGTAGGAAGGGAGATCTAGGTAGGGAGCTAGAAAGTTAGGGAGTGGCTTAGGATTAGTAGGTTGTTAAGATAGCTTAGGTTGTTAATTAATATATTATGGTATATTAACTAATTAATAATTATATTAATTAATTAATATATTATAATTAATTTCATATATAATTTAGTTTAAATCTTTGAATATATACACATTATTAAATAATGTTTCCTTTAGATTTATTAATTAGTTAATAGGTGCATTGATCTATTAGAATAATGTAATCATTAATTGATTAATATGCACTCATTTTGAACAGAAATTAGTATAGACGATTATTGAAATTTATATTCAATATTTTTCATTAGCTTCCAATTTAATTTTCATAATTGAATTGGTCTTGAAATTTACATAATTGGAAATGGTTAACCCATTTATAGAATTAACGTTATTAAATAAACATTCATTTCCTTTTTGATAACCTATACACTTTATAGATCGATGATCTACGATATTGATCGAGAAGGTGGTCAACGATCTTCTTCGATTATATTGAATTTCATCTAGCATCCTTCGGTAAACAACTTGTTGAGGTTTGACCTCTTATCACTTTGGAACTTCGTCATTAGCACTTTTGTCCCGCATCGTGAACGTGGAACTTATAACCTTTTAAAAAAAAATAAAAATTGTTGGTTGTGTTTTGGCCCGAACTTTTGGGCATTACAAAGCCTATTAGACATTCCACTTGGGTCTCCAATTTGGTTCCTGTCAAAAAGAAGAATGGTGACATCAGGCTTTGTGTTGATTTTAGGAACCTTAACATAAATTCTCTAAAAGATAATTATGGATTACCAAATATGGAGAACATATTGCAAAAGGTCATTGGTTTAGAGTTGATGTCCATGATGGATGGTTTCTCTGGATATAATCAAGTTATGGTTAAGGAATCAAAACAATTCAAGACTGCATTTACAACCCCATGGGGAACATATGTTTATGTAAGAATGCCTTTTGGGTTAACTAATGCTGGTGCCACCTTCCAAAGGGCCATGGATGTAGCTTTTGTAGATTTTATTGACAAGTTCATGGTGGTGTATCAAGATGATCTAACAACATTTTCAGCTAAAGAGGAACAACATTGCCAACATTTGGAAAAAATTTTGTCAGGGCATTACAATATGGGGTTTCTTTGAGCCTAAAGAAATGTGCCTTTGGTGTGGTGGAAGGAAAGCTTCTAGGACATATTATTTCAAAGGATGGAGTAAGAATAGACCCTAAGAGCATGGAGGCTATTGATATGTTATCTCAACCAAAGAATGTCAAAGGAGTCCAGTCCTTTTTAGGACAAGTCAATTTCTTGAGGAGATTTATTACAAATTTTGTAGAAATTAGCATTCCTATATCAAGAATGTTGAAGAAAGGAGCCAAAGTTGAATGGAATGCTAAAGTAGTGTAGGCTTTTAATGACATTAAAAGGGCTATTAAGCATGCCCCAATTTTGAAAACACCAAATTATAGAAAACCTTTGCAGATTTTCTCCTTTGCATCTGCCCATACTGTTGCAGTAGTATTATTATAGACGAATGTAGATGGTTTTGAACAACCTATTTCTTTTTTCAGTAAGACCTTACAAGTAGCATAACTAAATTATGAAATTGTTGAAAAACAAACTTATGCCTTGGTAAAGGCTATCAAAGCATTTAGGTGTTATTTGGTTGGAGCCACAGTGGTTGCTTATGTCCTAAGTGTTGCAGTCAAGGATATATTGATCCAACAAGAAGTTTCAGGAAGAAGATGTAGGTGGATCAATAGAATTTAGGAGTTTAATATTGACATTCATATTATGAAGTTGGTAAGGAGCTTGGGCCTAGTAAAATTGATGGCTCAAAGCAATCTGACTGCAAACCAAATAAATATGCTGGAAGAAGATTAGAGACCTTTTGTTTGTAACATGGATTGTTGTGAGTGGTATAAGGATATTGTTAAATACCTGCAAAAGATGATTTTACCCCCTGAGTTAGATGATAACAATAAAAGAACTATTAAGCTTCATTCCATAAGATATGCAATTATAAGTGGTGAATTATGGTAGAGTAATGAAGGTGTCTTGCTTAGATGTATAGACCAAGATAAAGCCAAGCTCTTGCTAGATGAAATGCACAATGGAGTCCGTGGAGGACATTATATGGAAAAGACTACAGCTCACAGGATCATCAGGTCAAGTTTTTGGTGGCCAACACTTTTCAAAGATAGCCATCAGTTTGTAAAGAAATGTGACCCTTGTCAAAGATTTGCCAGAAAATTGAAATTCAGTGGAAATTTGCCTCTCAAACCTATTACCGTTCAAGCTCCTTTCCAAAAGTGGGGTATGGATTTCATTGGTGAAATCCCAAACAAGTCCAGTGGCAGACATTCTTATGTCTTAGTAGCAACTGATTACTTCACCAAGTGGGTTGAAGCAATCCCTTCAAAGAGAGCAACTAGTAAGGTGGTAATAGATTTTATGATGCAGAATATCCTTACAAGGTTTGGTTGCCTAGAAACCATGGTGGTTGATAATGCAATGTGCTTTAGGTTAGAAGAGTTTGTTGACTTTTGTCAGAATAATGGTATTAAAATCTCATACTCATCACCCTATCATCCACAGGGTAATGGCCAAGCTGAATCTAGTAACAAGAGTCTGATCAAAATATTGAAAAGAGTATTAGATAAGAATAAAAGGGCCTAGGATTCTAAGTTGTTGCAAGCCGTATGGGCTAACAGGGTTACAATAAAGAAAGCAATAGGGTGTGCCCCTTTTGACTTAGTCTATGGAATTAATGCAAGATTGCCCCAGAACAATTTGTTACAGATGTATCCATTTATACAAGCATATGATGATGATCTGGAAGATAAGATGACTGTTAGAATAAATGACTTGATCCAATTAAATGAACTAAGAAATGATGCACATGCTAGAAATGAAAAGATTCAAGCCCAGTGCAAGGTTTTGTATGACAAAAGGACTACTCAAAGTAGTTTTGAAAATGGTGATTTTGTCCTGATGTGGAATGCAAGATTGGAAGATAAGGGAAAGCATGGGAGGTTTGATCCCATCTGGTTAGGCCCTTATATTATTGAAGAAAAATGGGGAACAAGTTCATATCTGTTGAAGAATCTGACAGGAGAATTCATGGAGTTGCCAGTTCATGGGCAATTCTTAAAGCTTTACTTCTCTTAAAAGGATTTTTTGAGTTTTTGTGAAGCTCCTAGTTTAGGATTTTGTGTACAGTTCCTTGTTTTCAATCAAATTTTTGAATTCTTTTGCTCTTCCAGGAGATTCTAGTTTTCTCATTGTATCTGTAGGAGATACACATCCCCGAGTATGAGCCATTGTTAGTACTATTTTAAATCTTTATCCTCATACTTTAGAGGGTTTGAAAAATGAGGTTCTTAGACCTAATTGTGAAGTATTATGGCTAAAACCCTAGCTTGACCTAAGCTCTATTATGTTTGAGTGTTACTTTTTGCTCATTAACATTTCCTAATGACGCATGTGCAATATTGACCCGTTTAAAGTGAACACTTCATGTGTTATGTCACTAGGTTGTCGAACAGGGTCCCCTTTTAAATATTTCCTTTAAAGCCTAAGTTTTCTCGTTAATATCTCCAAGTGAATAACCTTTTAAAACCTGTGGTTGTCGTTAAATCTTAAGACTCTTGGTTGTTAGATTTTCTAACATGCGAATTAGTGATGGATTGAAATTGGTTTGATCGGGCCCATCTTCGAAGTTGCGTTGGTAATTAAACAATAGAATGCATCAATGGTTTTTGTTATACCATTGGGCCAAGTTGATTACCTTTTAAGCATTGTGGTTTAGCGACAGGCATCCGATTGAAAGTTTCTGACATGATGGTGTTTTGACTTTCCTTCTTCTGTGGTAGTTTTCTCTTATTGACACTTGTCCTGGATGATGTTGAAAGTGGGGTCAAATTTCTCAGACAGTTAAAGCTTGAGTAGATCTTGTGGTTGTCGGTATACCACTAGGATAAGATGCATGATGTTTAAGGCTTGCGGTATAGCGATGACCATTCGAACTTGTTTGTAAGATGTGGACTGAAAAGTGGGTCCTCAATAGCCAAGTCATGCTGACATGTTTGTTTTTTATTGGTCAAAAGTAAGAGATGACCTGTCACTTGTTAGTATGTTTGACACCGAGGAAGAAGTTAGGGTTCCACTTGCTGATTTATGAAACGTGGTAGTTTTTGATTTGATGAAAGGTTCGTAAAGTACAAGTGGGACTGAAGTTTTCAGATTTGTGATGATCGTTGGATTAAGTTGCATCAATGGTTGTCACTATGTCTAAACCAAGCAATCCTGACATTTTTTAACATGCAATTTAGTGACAACGTGACACCTGTCCACCCCGATCAAAGCCTAAGATAAGTTAAAGTTTTCTACACATGCTATTTTTAAGTGTTCTCATTGGTCGAAAACTGATCTAGGGAAAAGTAACACAGGGTTACGCTACTGAACTTGTTAACCATCCGATGCGCCAAAAAGTAAAGAGGATCGACAGTTCAAATTTGAATTTTTGCTCTGTGACGTTGCTCGTGTCCTATGAACATTGAGGCCGCTAGTTCTCAGTAATGGTGAACTTAATGAATTTTGTGAGGATGAATTGTAAATGGTGGGCAAATTACTATATACCCTGATTTGATTATTCAAGATTTTACCTCTTTCATAATATTTTGGTGAGCGAGAATGGATTTTTTCTCTCCGAGATGATATCAAGAAAAGTGTTTCAAATGTCTGGTAGGCCAAATTTCTAATTTGGAAAGTTCTTGAAGTTTTAAGGAAAAGAAGTTGTGAAAGGCTTGTTGTTTTTTATTATTGATTACTTGGTAATATTTAGGGTTTTCTCTGGTGTTTACGCATTGTTTTTAAAACCCTAGTTAAGATGTTACCAAAGAGGGAGTTGTCCGGGAAAATAGAGTATAAAGATAGAGGTGTTTTTGAAGACTTGATGCAATTGCTCCCACATTCAGACAATGGGGGGACAAGACTGAAGGAATTAGTCCCAAGAAACCCTAGGGCATTCGTAGATGAGGGGCTTTATGATAGAGGAAATTGGATGAGGGATGCTAGGGTGGGGAAGGATCACAATGGTCTTATTTTGTTTAGGTCAGCGTATTCACAGAGAAATTCATCTATCCCCTTTAGTAATATTTGGCAATTTGATATAGTAAAGTTAGTTGTTCTTGGAGTGTTTATGGATGCAAAGTTGCTAATTCAAATTGCTAAGTGTTATGATCCTATGATGAAATGTGTCAAGGACATAAATGGAAATGACTTGATTAGCATTACAGAAGATGAAATCAGGGAAGTATTCTCATTGAATGACCCTTCTATTGGGTTAGAAATGATAGATTTTAATGAGTTCACTGAGATATATGAAGCACAAAGGGATTATCTAAGGACAGGGCCCTTAGGGGAATTTCTTGACCAGATTGGATCAATGTGTGTCATTAGCCCAAGTATGCTTGAGCCTTTTAGGTTGGATCGGTTCAGTAGACATGCATAGGGTTTTTACAAATCTTTAACTCTAATCCTAGGGCATGATGAGGCCACTCACATGACTATTCCCTAAATGTTTATTATGGTGCAGTCTCTACATCCCTAGTTGGCACTAATTTTTGACTTTACTTCTCACTTTGCTAACCTAATCCATGAGGGACTAATGGGGATAAAAAATATGAAGGTTAATAGACCCTTTGGGTGGTACTCTATGCTGATGCATATGTTCTTATACAAGGGTGAACATTTTATCAGTTCAATAGTTAACATCATCAAAGAGAGGAATGGAGAAACTCTCCTAGTTCGGCTATGGACCACAATTTTTTCATGGGATAGAACTGATGCCAGTTTCATTGTGTTTAACAGAGATTTTGCCTCAAGGCTTAGGACATTGTTGTTTTTTGACAATCCTAGAATCCCAAGGGAATTGTTGAGGCTAATTAGGCCTAAGGAATATTGTTAGGATATCACCATGGTTCATAATTTTGGTGACATAATTTTGTATCCAATTTCCACAGTCTTTAGGGTATATGGTTGCAAGAAGGCACCATACATTTTGCCTTACCAGGTCCCGCTAAAAGTAGGGTATGCAAAAATTCTAATGTAAATTGGTGATTTGCAAGAAACAACCCTCACTGGTAAGGGAAGAGGAACTTTGTTCCCAGATGTTACTATTGCACATCATCATGTTATTGTTAAGAAAGGATGGGTGCATTTGAATAAGGTCTTGCAACCCTACAAGATGGCCACAACTATGGTTAGATGTGCAAACACTAAAGGTTTTTTGTCAGGAATGTTTAGGGACAAGATAAGGTGTGCTCCTTTTGAGCACAATTTCAATTTCCCTAAGGATATAATAAGGAATGAGTTTGATCTCCAAACTCAAGAGATTAAGAAGGAAATGTGGGTGATGTACAAGAAGACTGTAGATTTCATTAGAAATTTTGATAAAAGTTATGCCCCATTGAAAATTTTTGAGCCATGGGCTAGAAAGGTAGATACTCTTATGGAGAATTTTGAGGGGATCATGCAGACAGTAAATGAAAAGAGGGCTGCAGTAAGTCAGACAGACCCTGAGAGAGCCAGGAGAATTTTGAGTCAGCCTGGATATACAAAGTTGACCCCCAGGGGAACCTATACCATGAAACAAAGAAAAGGCTATAATGTTCTTCTCCCAGTTTGACAGAGGAATGAGGATGTTCCATCTACTTCCAAAGGGAAAAGACCTATGGGTGATCCAATGACACATGAGCCTTCTCCAAAGAGGTAGAGGCAAGAGGAATCAAGGCCAGAATAGGATGTCTATTCTCCTTCCCAGTCCCTTTGCATTTAGATGAACATGGGGTTACAAAATAATTGGTGCAACTAAGTAATGAGGGAAATATCTTTGTTTCAAATGATTAGTTGCAAGAAGTGCCAGAGGGACCTAGGGAGATAGTAATGGATCTCATTGTTGCAGAGTTTGAGGGTAAGAAAATTGACCCTATTTTGAAATAGGCTAGTGATTCCTTTGTTGCCGATGACAAGTTTGTAAAGACTAGGGCATTCTTTCAATTTTTATGGAGGATGAGAATAAATCAATTTAAAGAAATTTGTGAGAAAAAGAAAGAAGAGTTCCCTGATAGGGACATAATTGAAATTGAAAAGTAGACCAAAGGGGAAATGATGAAACAATTTGAGAAGATCACTCTTGAAGAGGGAAGAGCCATGAATCACAATGCAAGAGTTTTGATTCTTCCCGAGTGGGACATTGCAGATGCAATAATTTTTTATCAAATTAGGAAGAGTGAGGTAAAGACCCTCACCACTGTAGAACAAGCATAGCAGGCTCCTAGGGGTATCACTTTTTTAGATGATCATGCTGCCCTGGTTATGTGATCCCTCAAGAGGGAAGAAAGTAAAGGAAAAAGAGATGTTTTCTCTATAGAATACACTGGAAATTTATTAGTGCAAAGGGTAGGTGAAACTTCTGGTGTTGAAGCTACAAGCCTCATTTTGGAGACTACTAAATTTAATGTTAAAGTAATAGAGAAAGAAGCATAAGAAAGAGAAGAGCTAAGGATTAAGTTTGAAACTATCCTTAAGTCTTATAATGAGCTCAAAGTAGAACTAATCCAGAAGGACAAACTGATTGCAAAATTGTCTAGACCACAATATCATAGGTCACCCCAATTGCTGATAGCTGATAAGCTTGCAGTGGCTTCTTCAT
Organism: Chamaecyparis obtusa; assembly: GCA_027943335.1. Lineage (NCBI taxonomy): Eukaryota > Viridiplantae > Streptophyta > Pinopsida > Cupressales > Cupressaceae > Chamaecyparis > Chamaecyparis obtusa. The sequence goes on from BSBK01003782.1 coordinate 51,929, forward strand.
CAAGTCCTATCATTGAGTTTCCACCATCACCGCTCCCAGAGATAAGTATAGATGTAAGGGTCAACTGGGAAAAGCAACAAGTGCTTGAAGAAATAAGTCATTTAAGAAGAAAATGGGTAGAGTTGGACAAGCTGAGGGAAGAACATTTGAAAGATAAAAGCTTGTTAGAGAAGAGATATGAGGAAAAGGTTATAGAGGTCATGATGCAATTTGCTACCAATCTGAATCCCATAATTTTGTTTGACCATGCTAGGAGATTAAAGATATTGCTTACATCTTTGGACAAGCATAAGGAGGAGTTAGGGAAATTTTTTGATAGATGGATTAAGAGAACCCCAAATGTAAGGCTATTCAGATGGTTGTCTAAGGCTCAAGTTGATCCTGACCCATTAATCAAACCATTGCATCAAAGTGTGAAGAAGCTTGTGGAGCACAGTATCTTTTTGAATGATTTTGAGAGAAAGTCCAATTTGTTGAAGAAGGAATTGACACTCCCTTGCTGTGATTTAATCCCAGGATTATTCAAGAAAAGTGGTGAACTAAAGGAGTTAATCAAGTGGAGAGCACAAATAGATGATGATTTTTTTGCTAGAATGACTAGCATTTTAACTTTGGAGAATACTTTATTTTTCATACAAACTATTGAGACATTAATTTCTACTAGGTCCAAGTTTGATTTTATTCAGCGAGAAATCAGTCAGCTGGAGGACAAGTGGGAACAATTATTTGGCAAAGGTGCAGAGTTTGCAAATTTTGATTTCCCAAGTGAGGAGGTGTACAATAGATGGAGGTACAAATACATACCTCATGCAGAAAAAGTAGATATTCTGCCTACTTCTTGAGCTAGGCAAAGGCTGCAGCTTTTTGAATCTTAAAGATTTGTTGAGATATAAAGATGTATTTATTGTAGAGATGACAAAAAAGAGATGGAAATCAGATTTTCTTGTGGAAACCAAGGAAAGAATTGAAGACATAAAGTAGGGCGGCTATCTGCAAATATCTCTCCAAATCTAGTCAATACATTTATTGTAAACCCAGTAGGGTTGTAAAGTTTTTAGGTTAAATTTTGTAAACCCTAGAGTGATTAGTAGCTTGTTGCATCTCCTTGTATATAAAAGATTTTTCATGATCATTCTAGGCATTGAGAGTTTTAGATGTTAAGAATACACAAATTTTGAAACCCTTACCCTCAGTCGAGGATTGTAATATTTTGTATAATTTCTTATCAAGTAAAATAGAAGAAGTACAGGTTGTTACTATTATCTTGCAAGCTTACTATTCAAAACATGTTGTATACAAACGATCAAAGGTTATACTTAATACAAATCTCAAATCTTTGTCTCTCCTTTGTATTTATTTTGTGAATCTTCTAAGTTCTTAAAGACTTGTATGAATATATTCATGCTTTGAGTTCTAATCTAGGATTGGATTAAATATTGCTTAGAATGGGATACATGTTCACTAAATCTACATAAGGATTTTTCATAAATAGGAAAGAGTTGAGGTATTTGTATTTATGTTCAAAGACTAGTTCTTCTTAAGCATCTTTGTATTCATTCTATTTTCTGGTACTATTCACCCAATGGACAAGGCACTGGCCTGTATAGACCTATTTATGCTTCATGGGAAAGGATTGAAATCATTATAATCAGTAATACATAAATCAATACCAGTCTTTTACTTTCATTTTATTTATATAGTAGTTCTACCCAGTGATGGAAAGTTAATGAATAATACGTTGTTATTTAGTACTTTCTCATTGATATTTGTTGTAAGATCTAGTATTGAGTAAGGAATAGAGTTGTATCTATTGGATCAGGTGTACCCACCTTGATTTTGCAGAGCCAAAAGTGAAGAGGGAAGCCTTGTCCCTATAGTTGGTCTAGTTACTATAGATTTCTCACATTTAGAATTAACCCCTCCATAATATCAGTCATAAGTATATTGGTGTCTCTAGGAGTGTAAAATCTTTTGAAGAACCAACAAAATTAAAGATTATGTTCTTGAAACAAATATATTTAAGTAATATCTCTCATAAGATAAATATTTATTACTACACTTAAATCTCGTCAATAATTAGATATCATTTTACAATAAGCACTATGACACAATTAATTATATAATAACATGGACACTCATAATTCTTCTTCTTATAAGAGTGTAATTTATAATACATTCATCTTCTTTTATTCATTCTTCCCCTAACTCCATAGTGATCACTTCCATGGCTTTGACTATCCACTATGTCTCTAGTGTGATTCCTTATAGTATTCCAATTTTTTTAATATGATTACTACTTTTCCCTCCATTATCATATTGATTAACTTTCTTTCTTCCTTCCACCCCTTTATGTACTTGTACCATATCATACACTGAATTTTCTCATAACACCCAAGAAGGACTTTTCCTTTTAGGCAATTTCTCCTCCTTTGCCACGATAGTGCCCATTAATATCCATCTTCTTTAAACTCGCCTCATGAGTTGTTTCCCACCTCACACCATTTTTATTCCCACCTCTAACTTGGACACATTATTTGAAGAATCACTCGACTTGGAGCAAAATTCAATCATATACAAGTGCTACGAAATTACTATATTTGAGTCAATGTCAACCTTGTAATCTACGTAGAAATTTTAAAATATTCAGTCAAGTCATCTTTGACAAAAATGTAATGTTCCAATTGAAGTGTTTAGCCAGATGTAGATGAGGTATTGAAGTGTTAGAAGAGGGGCAAAATTATATACCTACACAATGTGAATAGATATGTAATTGATAATGATGGGCGGGTCGAGATGATGACCCTACATGCCCATGACCATACGCGATGTTCAGTGCCCCTTGTGGTATTGGATATATATATCTTATCCCCCTTGGTAAGATATGCTTGCTGCCTTCCACGATGCAGACATTAGTGAAGGACAAAGTGAAAAAGAAGTTGTCAGGATTCAAGTTATTAGATGGAAAAGATGACTTAACATCAAGGAAAAAAAAGATATTGATCTCTTGCATTCTAATTGTTGATCTATCTTACATTTGGATTCTGACTTGATGCATAATTACATCCACAAACTTATACAATAGATCATGTTTGAGACAAATTTAATAGAATGGATATTACTTATCTACTAAAATTTTCAAGAGAAAGAGAAGTAGAGATAAATTTAATAAATTTTGTTTAATTATTTACATCTATTTGATTAAGTTTTTTTCTAATTAAATAATTTTGATCTCATATAAATTAGGTTGACCGATTGAATATTTAGAGGTTATTACTTGCAGATTATTGGCATTTCATGTTTTATATAAGATCCCGATCGGTGATTACAAATCAATAAATGTTCTTCTCTTATAAATCGAATACCATTAAGAGAAAATTCAGATTTGTGAATTTGTGATTAATATTTCTCGATATTGATTTGGCCTCATCTTCATATTTATCAAGTTCAATATTCAGATTATAATCTGCAAGAAAGTACAGAGGTTGTAAGAATTATATTCTGCAAATAGAAAAGTCATAAATAGATCAAATCTAAAAGAAATTCAACATTTAATTTAAAAGTATTAGGCAAATTATTTATTCTATGGAATAATTCATTTATACATATGAAAATAAAATACGAGTTATGTTATTTCCAAGAACTTTAGTAATTGTGTTATTCAATGTTTTTATTATTTACTTCTTATGATAAAATGTTAGTTATGTTATTTCCAAGAACTTTAGTGGATTATGTTTATTCAATGATTTTATTATTTACTTCTTATGTTTATCCATTCCTTTTATGTTATTTCCAAGAACTTTAGTGGATTATGTTATTCAATAATTTCATTATTTACTTATTATGTTTATCCATTCCTTTTATCAGTTAATTGTAACTTTCCCAAGGCATTGCCCATTTTAATTTGTGGTTTGAAAAAAATTATCATTAATTTAACTCAATGTGTCTAATGACAAAATTATCCTATCAATCGTTTTGTTATTCTCTTCCAAACATTATATGGTAAAGTTAAAGATCAAGAAAATAATGTTCATCTACAAACTATATTTCTTTATGGGACTCTTCCTCATATAAAAAAAGTGTGCACTAGAGTAGCTTTCCTTAGTTTATGCTCATAAGTACTCTAACAAACATGGTAGATGAAATCACTAGAGGATATCTAATATTCTTATCAAAGAGAGTAGCTTTATAATACAACAAGCTAGGATTTTCTTAACTCTTTCAATAACATGTTTCCATAGGAACAATCCTAAAAATCAAAAGAAAAGTCCCAAAATTCTAAAATCAATTCACTTCCAAGTGTAACCCTAGAGCCTACATGGAAGGGGTGAAGGCCATTGTTTGTGGCATTAAATCTTGCACCATTTTATAATAGATCCTTAATCCAAATAGAATGTGTTGAGGCACTTCAAGTCTTTCTTAATATTTTATTCTGCCCTAAATAGGATGAGGAAAGAGTGATCTAAAAAATGGCATAGTTAGTAACTTGTTAATCATCACCTGCAAGGGAGATACTAGAAATTGTTTTTTCTAGGAAATGAAATCAAGGAAAGGATATAGTTAAAACCTTTAACAACCAAACAATATAGAGGTGGTGCTAAAAACATCATTATGTAAATGATTGATATGGTCTGAAAATTTTAGAATGGATGAAATTAATGTTTAAAAAAGAAAAGGCATCTTTGAATAGCATTATAACATATTAAAAGAGTTCATCTCCAAATCCTATAATTCTTGAGGCATGGCTAAAATAACCATTGAATCCTATTTTAATTTTGGTGGTGTAATATATATAAATAGAGAAAATACAATGTAATTTAGGATTCCATGACAACCCAATTGTTAGGAATACAAGATCTTAGATAGAGAAAATATGTTTATCACTGTGTTATATTCTGATAATATTATTACTGATTTATATTGTTGTGTGTTGCAGAGGAGAAGACAATGTTGTGGTGATTGATTGCTTTCCTCTTCAACATGTAATACAATAAATATTGCTCAAGGAAACTATACGAATAGACATGACTCTACGTGGCTGAGGCCACGTAGAGCCATGTCTATTCACGGACATGTCTCACATGAAATGATGTGTATATGAAATATGCAATGGGTACTGTGTGTATAGTTTGTACAATGGTTACGCTAACTATCAATTGATATTTAACGTAACATATGTACATAAAACAAATTGGAATGAGGAAATTACTGCGGAAGTCAATAAGATTGTGGACAACAAGGTAAAAGACATTAAAGCTAGAGTCAGCAACAATGGGAACATGATTAATGAGGTCCTGAACCATAGCAATGAGGGACTGAGTGTGGCTGTCATGAACCTGAAAATGCTGCACAACTACTTGGAAAAAACTTCTATAACTATTGATGAGGAAGCTAGGAATGCTAGCCCAAGAACGAGAACCAGAGGGCGTATTCAAAGGAAGATCCCTGAAAAGCTGAAGGAACTGAAAGACCTAAAAGAGGCCATCCAGAAGATGGAGGACTTGGAGATGAAGGTGGACAAAATGATAAAAAACAAATAGTTCGGTCTACCTAGTTTCAGGGTGTTGCTGGTAGTTGTGCTAGTCATTGTTTTTCTTTATTTTTGTTGTTGTTTCTAGCTTTGTTTTGGGTCCTGCTTTTGTTTCTCCAATAGGCGTTTCTTTGTGGAAGGCTTTATTGCTATATCTTAATGCTTTAATGTAAATGGTTTCGGGTTCCATTCAAAACCTATTTTTACCTTAATTAAAAAACATATGTACATATGTTACGTTAACTATCCACCGATAGTTATGTAACATTAACTATATCTTATCAGCTGTGTAATAATAACAATACAATTCGATTACCTTGATTAATATATCTACTTGATAAAACATACCGCTATTGCATTAATAATATTATGTGTGTGTGTGTGTGTGTCTATATATATATATATATATATATATATATATATATATATATATATATATATATATATATATATATATATATATATATATATATAATATCAAGGGTAGCTTATTTGATTATATCAATCAAATAGATGCTACTATTTTAACACTCCCTCTTAGAAGAGTGGATTGATAAGAAAAGTTATGAGTTTTTATTGAATCCTCAATTTTAACTTGGATCAGTATTTTACTCATATAATCAATCAGGATTTTTGGCATAATCCGGAACACAAATTCAACTTGTCAAAATTTATCACAATCCCTGACTTATTTGAAACTGGATTTAGTGATAAATGTAGGTATCAATATATTTGGCACAATCCAAATCAAAACTTGAACCTCTTGTTATCATAACCTTCGACTAATTCGGAACTAGATTAGAGGATAACTATAGCATATAGGTATCAAGATATTCAATGCAATCCGAGTCAAAACTTGAACCTTTTGTTATCATAACCCCTGACTAAATTTAGAACTAGGTTACAGGATAACCAAAATCAAGCTATTGAAGATTGTCACCTTACAATAGTGATTTTTGCACAAAAGAAAGATCACCATCTTTCAATACACAAAATATTGCAATATTAAATTTCAATTTTGTTCATGAATATACAAATTACATAAAGAGATAGAATCTCAACAATTGCAACTTAATCATACCAAAATTATGTTTGAAGTACTCAATTTTCAACTTCGCAAGAGGCTTGGTAAGAATATCGACATTCTATTCTTCAGTACTTACATAGACGAGTTTGATAATATCTTTGTCTACCATGTCTCTTATATAGTGATAAGAAATCTCTATGTGTTTGAAGCAGTTATGAAAAATTGGGTTTACATAAAGTTTAATGCAACTGTGATTATCATAGTAAACTATTGTAGGTTTTAGTGACTTACCAAACAATCCAAATAGAAGCTTCCTTAGCCATACTACTTCATGATCACCCATAGATGCAGCCATGTACCCTTCTTTGGTAGAACTCTGAGCAACTGTTGACTATTTTCTACTAAACCATGAAATCATTGTAGATTTAAGACTGGAGCAACATCCTGTCATACTTTTATGATCAATAGAGTTTCCTACCCAATCGGAGTCAGTGAATCCTTGGAGTTGTATCTCAACTTTTTCATACTTCAGACCCAATTTAGTTGTACCACATAAGTACCTCAGAATATGTTTAGCAGTTGATAAGTGAATCTTCTTAGGTTCACACATGAAATGTCTTAATATGTCATGCCCCTGATAGCTTCAGATTTCACTTTTTTATTTTATGCCTTGATTAGGTTGTTAGTTTCTGTTTTATGTACTCAGGTACTGTTAGAATTTAAGGTTTATTTTTGATGTTTTCTACTGTGTTCAGTGTTGTGTAAATAGTTCTTTTTATCACAACATGATTCAGTATTAGAATAGCATGACTCCTGATATCTCTGTTTGTTTATAGTGTTATCTGTTGATTCTATGTGGTTTCAAAGTACACTGGAAACATAAACTGATTCTATAGTGATTTCATTAATTCTAGTTCTGGTTATTATTGTGCCTGAAATCCAATTGGATTATGATTATTGTTTAGTTTCTATTTTCATAATGTGCCGTTCTTTGGTTGGTAAATAAAAAAATAAAATATACTAGAATCAATTTGTTAATTTTGGTTCATATAAAGCATTTATGAATGCATATATTTGGATCTGTTATGATGTTACTCGTAATACTCATTTATGTTTGTTATGAGTTAAAATGGTGATTTGAATATTTTAATTCTCATTTTTGTTTATAAGTTCAGATACGTTGAAATAAATGTTAGTTGTTAGTATGTTTAATTAAATTATTTTATTAATGTTAGAAGACTTCAATAATTTAATTAGTAACATAATTTTGTTATGAGTTAGTAATATTGTGATGATTGTTAGTGTACCTAAGATTAATGTTAATTGATTTGTTAGTATATTCTCTTGTTAGTCGACAATGTTAGTTCCTATGTTCTTTATTTTGACTTGTTAGCAGTTAGATGAGGGTGGTAAGTTTTCTTAGTTATGTTATAGCTATCGGTTCGAGGGAAACATAAACCTAGAACCCTAAAACTTACGAGGCATCTTTGATTTTGCCACGGCTTTGCTAGTGGATGTCGAAAGGGTAAGGAAGTTATTGCTGTTGCAGTTGTTGGGATTGGTGTGGTACTTGCTCGACATTTGGCATTGCATCGATGTGAGTGTTAGTGTTGAGGGATAAGCTCAAATTAATGAGCTCGAGTGGGTTTAATGTTTCTTTTGCTGAAGACATCTTTTTCTCTCTGGTTATGGGTTTTCAGTTCTAGCTGTTACTAACATCTGCCGTATACTACTGCGAGTGTTTGGGGTTGAGGTTGGCCATGATGTTGTTTCCGGGCTTCTTTCCAGTCATTAAGATGGGAGTAATGAATGAAGTTTACGCACGACATCTTGTGCACGACTTTGTAGTTTATATCTGTTGTTTTAATCACCATTCATATTCTGGTGTTGATCATTCTTCACGGCTTGCATTTGGGAAGGTATTCTGGTTCTGGATTTCTAGGAATCCAGTGGTGGTAGCAGAAGTTTGGCAAGTTTGGAAGTCGACTCAGTCATAAGCTGTCCCTAAACAAGTAGGGGGCTCTCTAAACTTTATTCACTTTCTATCTATTTTGTGAACTTATTAGATTAATGATTTTGTTGTAAAATGACATTTCATGTTTTTCCCAAATTCGTTGTTAATATCAGAGAGTTTCGAGCTAGTTATCAGTAAGCTCTGTTATTGGTGTTAATGGTTTGGTCAGTATAGATATTATTGTTACATTGAAAATTTATGGTTATGCAAAGTTATTGGGTTTTGGTTGCGGGTTCCTTGCCGTGTCTGTGTTTCTTTTGAAGTTCTGGTTGTTTTGGTTTTGTGCACCCGAGTCTCATTTTATACCCAAACTTTTGATAGGAGATACAGTATTGGTGAAGGAGTAGATGTTGGACTTTGTTTTCTCATCATTGTGCAATGTGGGTATCTCGGTATTTTGCCATTGTATGTAGTAGTTAGTATCGAAGGTGTATATGGGGCCGCAGGCTTGTTACTATTATTTTGTTTGGTAATTTGTTAGGTAGGATCAAAGAGATGGTGTTTTAAGTTTAGACTTTTTTGGGTTTTTGATATGGTTAAGTTTCAACCTCTCCATAGCTAGTAGAAAGAAGTGCGAGCTCAGAGATTTATTGTCGTAAGCCCTTAATACAAGTTCTTTATCAATGTTAGATATAGTATGAATGTCTAAGTATGTCGATTCTGTGATAAACATGTATTGTTTGGTTAGATGGTATTAATACAGTACTTTATCAGATAGTCTAAGTAAGAGCTTGCATTAAGTTAAGTGTGTGTATTAAACGTTGGATAAATATTCTCGGTTTTTTATATAGTTGTAACAGACCATTATGTTCACATCTGTTACTTGGTAGTTTCGATTTGATGTCATTTAGATTAGCAATGTGTGAGTCTATTCTTTTTGACAGTTGACTGTATTCATTATGAGGTTTTAAAATCAGAAAGTAATATTGTTCTTTTTGAATAAAGAAAGTTGTCAGTCGTTATCTGAATAGATTTAGTGTTATGATTACTATCTCGACAGTAATTAAGGATGAAATTTGGTTTTATGTGGATTATGATGTTAGAAGATGGATAGTAGAAAATGTGATGTCAGATGCTTTATTTCTGTACTTACGTATCATTTTTTGAGCATCTTATAATCTGTTATTGATAAAATAATTTATTTTGAGAACTGAAATGTTTATGTAATTGATTAGTAGATGATTTACTAATATTCTGAAATGTTACGTGTAAGTCTATATGATTATATACATGATGGAATACATATGTGTATGTACAAGCCGTGGTATATATAGATATGTACGTCGTCACGAATATAAAAGTATGAACTTATTTATAACAGAGCAGAATGTAAAATAAATCCTATTATACACGGTTGTGAAAACAAACAGTAAACTCTTTTGGTTGTATCATTTGAATTTCATTTCATGGAAGTTCTTTGTTAACTACGAATGATTCCTATTTATGATAAGTTATGTTTTGATTCGTTGTAAATAGCATTTTCAATGTGTATATCATTGGTTATATTGTTATTCAGAATAATGGTTGTACTAATGTAAGAATATTTTGTAAAGGAATTGAGACGATGGTTTCAAATTTAGTCAATTATGAGATGACTGTGACATGTTCCTTTAATGATATCCTGATGTTGGTTTCAATAAGTTATTGATGCTATGGAAACAACTGTTGGATGAAATTAATTTCTGTGGTTATTTCCATTTTCAGCAGTTAGAACATGTGTTTGTAGATTATGCAAGTGTGATCCTTTAGATTGGGTGGCTGTCATAAATCGAGTAACTTGTGGTGATAGAATTATTATGTCGGATGCCCTTCGACATTAGTCTTGATCCTTATGGGAAAGTTTATGACAGTTGATTAATCAAGTGGTAACATTTAAAATTCATGGGTTGGGTTTTCAATTTAAAAAGACTAAAATTTTATGGTTTCACCTGGCATATAGGATTGCTACAAGATGTAGAATTCTTATGTTGACACCCATGTACTACTGGATCATTACCTTGTCATATTCTATGCGAGTTTATTTCTATTTTAGAAGGAAATCAGTACTTGCTATTGTTTGTGAAAGCATATTAAAATGATGTATGGTTACTTTCCTGTAGTGTTTTGATGATTTTATGGATATCTTGTAGTATGTCTAAAATTTGTCTTGCAGATATGCGGAGGATATTTATAAACTTTGATTATGTGTCTGAGCCCTATTTGTTTTGTGGTGTTGTGTTCTTATTTGTTATTTCAGGAACCTAGATGGATAAAACTATGAATCTGGGTCAGTGGTTGGCAGTTGTTAAAATCTATGGAAAATAGATTGTAGCAGTACTGTTGGTTATTAGGGCAGTTTATAGATCGTATAGGAAAACTTAAGCTGAAATCCTGCAATTTGTATGTGAAGCTTTTCAATAAAGTGTACTGATGTTTCACTAATGAAATCTGAAATTATGTATGGACAACTTTGCAATTCAGTTTGTAAACTTATATGTTCAGTTTTGTGGAAGTTAAATAAAAAAAAAATATTTCTCTATGTGGATGTATGTTATTTGATTGGTTTTATTTGGTTTCATCACCTAGTTTTGGGTGGTGTTACATTTGGTATCAGAGCCTAAGTTTAAACACTCAGGGCTTGAGGGTTTTTAAAAGGGTTTTATCATTATGCTTCCGTTAGTGATTTTATTGAACTTTTCTATAGGATTTCAAGCATGCCTCCTATTACACGAGGAGCACAAAGGCGTGGTGACCCAGTTGATGCCAATTTAGGCAGAGGTGGGGGTGGACGATGTGGTCGTGGTCGTGGCCGAGGTCGCCAAGGAATACATGGTGATGAGCAAGTTGATCCTTTAATAGGAATGGATCAGGAAGATCGAGAGGTACCTCAGGTTGAAGTTCTCCAACAGATTCTTGATAGGTTGGATAACATTGAAGCTAGGAACAATGTTCCAGATGGTGTAGCAAATGCTCAGGTTATACGAGTCCCAGCGGCAGAGGATCCTATTATAAAGACTCAGTTGAAAGATCTCTCTAAGATCAAAGGACCATATTTTAATGGTACAGAAGGAGGTATTGAGGCTGAAGCATGGCTTCTAAACATCGAAAGATGTTTTATACTTCATGAGTATCATAGTAATGTAAAGGTGCGATGGACCGCTATGCAGTTAAGATCTTTTGCTTCCATATGGTGGAATATGGAATTAGAACAACTTGGGATTCCTATCTCTCAGGTTACATGGGAATTATTTCTGGAAAGGTTCCGGGAGAGGTTCATGTCTGATTATTGGAAAAAAACCAAATCCAAGGAATTCTTTAGTATTACTCAAGGTAACTCCACAGTGGAAATGTATGAGAGAAGATTCTTCCAGTTGAAGAAATATTCTGGATGGGTGGAGAATGATAAGCCCTTGGTACAACATTTTATTAGGGGTCTGAACCCTAGGATTGGGGAGGAGGTGAGAACTTTCAAACCCAAGATAGTGAAAGAAGCGGCTAATCAAGCTAAACTTACAAAAATGAAGATAGGTTATTCAGTTAAGAGCTCTGGAAATCCACCTTTATAGAATAGTGGGAAGAGTCCGAGACCTTATCAGGAAAATTTCAAGGCAGCAACCAGTGGATCTACCGGTAATTTTCAGAAGAGGAAGTTTGATAAGTTTTCAAAATCAAACAAAAGTTTCAAGGTTCTTGAGCAACCGAAGTCTCAGAAACCAGCTCAGAGTGTGCAACAGAGTTTTGTTTCTCCTCCAGCAAACTCAACTCAGGAAAAAAGTACTAAGAGAGGAGCTGAATGCTGGCAATGTGGTCAATTGGGACACTTACAGTGGAATTGTCCTCTTCAAGGCAATAACCAGGGCAGGTCCAAGGGTACAGGTTCTGAGGCTACTGTTGGTGATTCGGGAAGGAACCACCGTATCTTTGCCACTGTCGATCAGAAATAGGTAGGTCATCAGAACACTGTGGTTGAAGCTAGAGGTAATTACCAAGGTAAGAAGATCTCTATCTTGTTTGACTCAGGTGCTACAGATTCCTTTATTTCTTTCAATTTGGTTAAGCAATGTGGTATTCCTGTGAATAAAGCTGAATTGGCATGGCGAGTTGAGTTAGCATCAGGGTCTAAGGTAGAATCGGGTTTGATAGCTTTGGATTGCAAGATTCAATTTAAGGCTTTCACTACTTCAGTCAGCCTTAGGGTGATTCCTCTAGGATCTTATGATATCATTTTGGGAATGGATTGGCTAGTTCAGCACCAAGCTATCATTGATTGTAGAGGGAAGATTATTAATTGCATCGATGATAGTGGGATGGCCAAGTCTATTGCAGGTATCAAGAGGCCTATTTCGGTCAGGTCTATTTCCGCCAAGCAACTTCAGAGATGTTTGCGTAAGGGATGTCTCATGTATGCTATTTCTATCAATGACTTCGATGATCCTGTTGCTTTAAACACCAGTTTAGATCATCCAGTGTTGAAAGAGTTTTCAGACGTCTTTGTTTCAGAGATTCTAGGATTACCACCTATTAGAGAAGTGGATTTTAGGATTGATCTCCTGCCAGGAACTGAACCTATATCTAAAACTCCCTACCGTATGACTGCTCAAGAGTTGGTGGAACTTAGGGTGCAACTTGAGGAACTGCTTGAGAAAGGGCTTATTAGGCCTAGTGTTTCTCCTTGGGGAGCACCTGTGATCTTCGTCAAGAAGAAGGATGGATCTTTGAGGCTTTGTATCGACTATAGACAGCTGAACAAAGTCACCATCAAAAACAGATATCCTTTGCCTCGCATTGATGATTTGTTTGACCAAGTGAAGGGTGCCAAGATATTTTCCAAGATTGATCTCAAATCTGGATACCATCAATTGAGGATTCAAGAAGCTGATATTCACAAAATAGCTTTCCGCACGAGATATGGGCATTATGAATTCACGGTGGTGGCATTTGGTTTGACTAATGCACCATCAGTTTTCATGAGTCTTATGCAAGGGGTTTTCAGAGCGTTTTTGGATAAGTTTGTGGTAGTATTCCTTGATGATATTTTGATATATTCTAACTCCATGGCAGAGCATGAGCAGCATCTAAGGCAAGTTTTAGAATGTCTCCGAAAGAACAAGCTGTATGCTAATCCTGAAAAATGTGAATTTTTCAAGAATGAGATTAGTTATCTGGGTCACATTATTGCAGGAGATGGCATTGCTATGGATCCAGCTAAGATCAGGGCTATTGTAGAATGGCCAACTCCTTCCAATGTTTTAGAGGTGCGAAGTTTCATGGGACTGGCTAGCTATTATAGGAGGTTTGTGGCTAATTTTTCCAAAATAGCACACCCCATTACATCTCTCCAGAGAAAGGATAAGAAATTTATCTGGTCAGAACATTGTGAAATGGCATTTCAGCACCTTAAGGAACGGTTGACCAGTGCGCCAATACTAGCAGTACCCGATCCTTCCAAGGAATTTGTTGTTTGTACCGATGCCTCTTTGGAAGGATTAGGAGTTGTTTTGATGCAGGATGGCAGAGTCATAGCATATGAGTCTAGGAAATTGAAGGATCATGAGATAAATTATCCGACTCATGACTTGGAGCTTGCTGCGGTTATGCATGCTTTGACTAAATGGCGGCATTTTCTCTTAGGTCAACATTTTGAGTTGCATACTGATCATAGAAGTCTACAGTATTTATTCACACAGCCCAATCTTAATGCACGACAGTGTAGATGGATGGAGTTTTTATGTGAATATGACTTTGAGATGAAGTATGTCCAGGGTAAAGAAAACAAAGTAGCGGATGCTCTTAGTAGAAGACGTCATGAAATCGCTTCTTTGGTTCTTTCTGTTGACTTAAAAGATAGGATACTCCAGAGTTTGGTTGCAGATCCCTGGTATTTGGATGTTAAAGCAGTGCTGGATAGTGGTAGTGCTTTGGAAGGGCAGGTTTGAAGGTTATTCTATTAGCCTTGACGGGTTGCTGATTTATCGAGGTAGCGTCTATGTGCCTGAAGTCGGAGAACTTCGAAACCTAGTTATGATTGAAGCTCATAAAGCACCTTATTCTGCACATCCTGGCGTGAAGAAAATGCATGCTGATCTTAGGCAACATTATTATTGGCCGGGTATGAAGAGGGATATTGCTGATTTGTAGCTAGGTGCTTGGAGTGTCAGAGAGTGAAAGCTGAGCATCAGCATCCAGCTGGTCTACTGCAGTCTCACAGCATACCTGAATGGAAGTGGGATACCATATCCATTGATTTTGTAGTAGGATTACCACTTTCGACCAGGCGTCATGATGCAATTATGGTTGTTGTAGATCGATTTGCCAAGGTTGCCCATTTTAATTCCTGTCAGATCCACCTATAATGCAACATCTGTAGCACGGATTTATATGGAACAGATTGTCAAGTTGCATGGGTTACCTAAAAAGATTATTTCTGACAGAGATCCAGTTTTTACTTCTTCCTTATGGAGGTCTCTTCAACATGAATTAGGTACTCAGTTGAACTTTAGTTCAGCATATCATCCTGAAACAGATGGACAAACCGAGCGTGTCAATCAGATTTTGGAGGACATGCTTAGGATGTATGTGATGGATAGGCAAAATAAATGGGAGGAATTTTTGCACCTGGTTGAATTTTCTTACAACAATGGGTATCACAGTTCCATAGGTATGGCACCTTTTTAGGCGTTGTATGGTAGACCCATGTAGGACACCTTTGAGCTGGGATAATCTGGAAGACAGAATTCTTCTAGGGCCTGAGATGCTTCAGGATTTGGAACAGCAAGTTAAATGCATTAGGGAACATCTTTCTACCGCTCAGGACAGACAGAAGAAGTACGCAGATCTGCATAGAATTGAACATCATTTTGAGGTTGGGGATAAGGTTTTTCTTCGAGTTAGACCTCAAAAAAGCCCTATTAGGTACGGTAAAGGATCCAAATTGTCTCCTAGGTTTGTGGGACCATTTGAGATTTTGGAACGCGTGGGTCCAGTTGCTTACAGACTTGCTTTGCCTCCCAGCCTTTCACGTATTCATGATGTTTTCCATGTATCTGTGTTGAGAAAGTATATTCCTGACATTGCTCACGTTCTGAATTGGAACAATATACAGGTGGTAGATGGTCAATTGATGCTGGAACCAGTGCAAATAATCCAGCAAAGAGAGCTAAATCTCAGAGGACGCAGAATAGAGCAGGTAAAAGTGTTATGGGATCTTGATGATGAATCATCTGTAACCTGGGAAGATGCAGGAGCTATGAAGATATCTCATCCCCATTTATTTTTAGGCTTCCAGGAGTAAGCCTAGACTGGTGGGGGAGGGTGTCATGCCCCTGATAGCTTCAGATTTCACTTTTTTATTTTATGCCTTGATTAGGTTGTTAGTTTCTGTTTTATGTACTTAGGTACTATTAGAATTTAAGGTTTATTTCTGATGTTTTCTACTGTGTTCAGTGTTGTGTAAACAGTTCTTTTTATCACAACATGATTCAGTATTAGAATAGCATGACTCCTGATATCTCTGTTTGTTTATAGTGTTATCTGTTGATTCTATGTGGTTTCAAAGTACACTGGAAACATAAACTGATTCTATAGTGATTTCATTAATTCTAGTTCTGGTTATTATTGTGCCTGAAATCCAATTGGATTATGATTATTGTTTAGTTTCTATTTTCATAATGTGTCGTTCTTTGGTTGGTAAATAAAAAAATAAAATATACTAGAATCAATTTGTTAATTTTGGTTCATATAAAGCATTTATGAATGCATATATTTGGATCTGTTATGATGTTACTCGTAATACTTATTTATGTTTGTTATGAGTTAAAATGGTGATTTGAATATTTTAATTCTCATTTTCATTTATAAGTTCAGATACGTTGAAATAAATGTTAGTTGTTAGTATGTTTAATTAAATTATTTTATTAATGTTAGAAGACTTCAATAATTTAATTAGTAACATAATTTTGTTATGAGTTAGTAATATTGTGATGATTGTTAGTGTACCTAAGATTAATGTTAATTGATTTGTTAGTATATTCTCTTGTTAGTCGACAATGTTAGTTCCTATGTTCTTTATTTTGACTTGTTAGCAGTTAGATGAGGGTGGTAAGTTTTCTTAGTTATGTTATAGCTATCAGTTCGAGGGAAACATAAACCTAGAACCCTAAAACTTACGAGGCATCTTTGATTTTGCCACGGCTTTGCTAGTGGATGTCGAAAGGGTAAGGAAGTTATTACTGTTGCAGTTGTTGGGATTGGTGTGGTACTTGCTCGACATTTGGCATTGCATCGATGTGAGTGTTAGTGTTGAGGGATAAGCTCAAATTAATGAGCTCGAGTGGGTTTAATGTTTCTATATATGTACACACACACACACATATACATATCTATATATATATACATATCTATATATGTATACATATATATATATATATATATATATACACATATGTATACATACATATATATATATATATATATATATGTATATATATATCTATATATGTGTATATATATATATATATATATATATATATATATAATATATATATATATAGATGTATATCTATATATATATGTATATCTATATAGTATATATCTATATATACTTATATATATATGTATATATGTATATGTATATATGTATATATATATGTATATGTATATATGTATATATATACATTATATACATATATACATGTATATACATATATATATATATATATGTAT